>JABXWE010104062.1:0-18066 GCA_014611495.1 Limonius californicus | reverse complement strand
AAAATAACTGAAGTAACTCTAGAAGTAAAAGAGACAGTTAATAAACATTAGTCAGATACAATTCCAAGTTTACCAGGTATACAGGGTGTGTATAATTTAACGAAAAAGCTACAGGTGGCGATGTTCTTCGTAAAACCCTAAGTCGAGAATCCTAATACTAAAATTCTGTACTGTTCTTCCTGCATCTGCACTAGGTCCCCAAGTTTGGTCTTTTAATCTATATTTGTTGATGGAAAAAGCTGCAATTTAGAAAAAGAAGAGTATTGTAAATATTATTTTTCCTTTCTATCTCAAAAGTGTGTTCTTAACACTTCTTTATTACGTATTTAAAAAAAACATTTTGTAGTATTGGATAACAATAAGTAGACCTCCACGGTATGTGGAGTATGTGGTAATCCAGTATTATCTCTGATTAGTTGCATAGTTTTTATGAGTTCTTGTGTTTCGGTGAGTTTTTCTTATACTTATAGTGAACTTTAAGTTCAATAAGTCGATATGTACATATTGTACATGGTATACGGTTTACGTAACTGAAATGCGAACCTGATAGAACAAGAATAGCGGGCACGTTTTCTAAACCGAAGGCATCATAGAGTAAATGTATCTCGCAGGTGAATCTATTAGGAATAAAAAGCCATGGAAAAAAAGCCACGGAAAAAAAATCCAGGAAAAAAAGCCATGGAAAAAAAAGCCAACGGAAAAAAAAGCCAAGGAATAAAAAGCCAAACTATAATAAAAGTAAAACTTAATATTATAAAATCCACTTTTTAAGAGAATTAAAATATTTAATAATAATAACGATACTTAATCAGGATAATTTAAAGAAAACAATCCGATTTTCTCATATTTGTAATTTATATTTAGTTTTAACTAACTTTTTAGGAATTTGTTACATTACAAAATTTTTTCAACTAAATTGGTAAATAATTCTAAGAAACTGCTGATGCTAATGATTTTGTAGGGTAGGATTACTTTAAAGTTACACTTAATTACCTTCTTAAGAAGGACCATTTGAAATGGTTATTGAAGGCAAAGAAAACATGCTCTAATTTTAGAAATCGGGTAAGGGCTTAAGATTAGTACCTACATACTTAACTCATTTCTGAAGATAGAGATACACAGCCATGTTTATTAAGATTAAGCAATATGTTGGCTTTTTCAAGTTTATGTCGTAACCAAAAGATGTTAAACTAATCTGAAATTACCATTATACTACAATAATGATTAAGTATTATTATTATTATTAAGTATTTTTTTTTCTTCAAAAAGTTGATTTTATAATATCGAGTTGCACCTTTATTTTTAGTTTGGCTTTTTCTTCCTTGGCTTTTTTTTCCGTTGGCTTTTTTTTCCGTTGGCCTTTTTTTCCATGGCTTTTTTTTCCTGGATTTTATTTCCGTGGCTTTTTTTTTTCCATGGCTTTTTATTCCGGTTACCGAATTTGATAAACTTACTTCAGGCCTATTTGAAACCCATTTAGATATTTCGAAACCGCCTTTAGTTAAAATGTAGGATCGAGATTGCTGATTTGTATCGAGGTACTTGTGAGGGGGTATCGAACTATCTACACTGATTTTATTAATAAGTTCTTGGACTGCCGCCGAATATCTAAAATACAGATTATCAAACCATCCCTCTCTATAAAATTCATTCCTATTTCAGCGTCATTGTTTTGCGATGTTTCAATTTCATATTGTATTAGATTAAATTCTTCTAACAACGATCGAAAATTTGACAATCATATTTCTAACTGAAATCGTACCGCTATGGTGGGATTAATTTTATTAAAAATAATTGAATTTACATGGTTCTGAAACCGTGTTAAGTGGCCTTTGACAATCCGGCGTTTCCTAATTAAACTGCTTATATCTTTATCCAAAATAATGAAAAATAATCGCAATAACTCAAACTCAAATAAAGCAGTAATAAACAACTGTGGAAACAGGATGGGGAAAAAAGGAATCCTCACTTACTTGTGTTAATCCGTATTGGAATGCAGCCACTCATCCTTGGCAAACAAAGATTTTCTCTTTTCCAGGTAGTCTGCCCTTTTGGGAACAAAAGACTTCTAAGCAATGCTGGCGACAAGTTGGTGCAAATTCTAGCGCTGACCCATGAGTCACTCGAAGCTACCAAGCGGATGCTAATTTCACTTAAAAGATTTTGCTGCAATCTTATTGTTTCACTACGAATATCTTGAGTATATCGACGTGCTGTACTAATTATGAGTACAGGCCGTGGATATATAAAGATGCACTTTTATGTAAACTTCACAATAGATGATAATATAGGCACCTGGTATCCGACTCGTAGGACCAGTGGTGAAATGGTAAATGGTAAAAAAGTAAAGAAAATCAAGTCTGATGAATGTGGAAAATATATTAAGGAAAATCGAATACAGTTACATAAAGCAAGACATAATCCAGAACCAGATTTTATTTTAGTTCAGGTTGTTAATCTATCAGCATAATAATCTAGAAGAAGATATGGATGTAGAAACATACATGGATATTATAAAAGAAAAGGCTATTAAAATAAATTTAGAGATGGAATGTGTTTTTATGAAGCTGGAAAATGAAGACTTCACAATGATACATACATTTCAGTTACCAAATGTTATATTAAGAGAAAAATGCGGTCTGGAGGAATACTGGGATGAACAAAGGGATTTATTTATATCAAGATGTGATGAACTACAAGAAAAGGCATCTGGATGGACTTTGAAAGATATAAATTAATCGTACAGCGTAATATCCTGTTTGCATCAACCAAAAGAACATGTAGGTAGACTGAATCATTACAATAAGCTATGAATTAAATTTTGAAGGTAGTAATTTTCCCGTCAAAATCCAAGACATACCTAAATTTGAATCACAATAAAATTAATGCTACCGTGTTTAATTATGAAGAAAAAATATTTTATCCTTTGTAAGTATCATAATATCAAGCAATTCTATGAAATGAATATCGATTTACTATACTTTGGAAATAAAGACAAAAATCATTATTGTTGGATGGAGAATTTGAGTCGATTGTTAAACGATCAGTGGGAAGTAAATAGAAACAAAAAATATTTCTGTAGATGATGTTTGAATTACTCCGCAAGAACTAAAGATGCTTTAAAGAAACATCAAAATGTGTGCTTTAGTAATGAACCATGTGTTCCGGTGAATCTAGGAAAAAAACTAAGGAAAAAACCTACGGAAAAAATACCTAGGAAGAAATACCTAGTGAAAAAATTGTCCAAAATTATACAGTAGAAAGTCAAAATATTATGGAAAATATTTATAAAATACTAGTTATAGTCAGAAATATTAATAGGTAATATACAAAAATTATGATTACATCTATCTAAATCGAATTCTATGTCCGACGGCCCTAATAAATTCTTGTAATGTTCGGCTACCTTCCCCATATTGTTCACACAGTGTCTTTAAACGATTTTGCATATTCTCATACAAGGACAATTTCCTCTTTTTGTTCGAAGCGCCTATATTGTATTGTGCTAGTTTTGTCGCGTCGGCTGCGACCTCGCGCATTTTGGTAATCAGTGTCCATATCACTGGGTGCTTATGACCCACAAGATTTGAGAATCGGTGATTCCACCCTTCAACTTGGTTCTTTGTTCTATCACACGCAGCAAATGTTGTTGCATGGACATTCCAGGTTTCGGGAGGAAACATAGGTGGCATATTTCTCACTGGTCCCGCTGCTCCTGGATTGCCTACTCGGCGAAGTACCACTCACATACGTAGAATCAAAATAATCGAGTAGATCTGCTGCTATTTCAGGCATCACTGTACGTAAGTAATCCATTCCTTGCGCCACATCTTCAGGTGGCAAAAAGGCAAGTCCATCCACCATTCCACAAAATAAATTCAATTCTTCGTTTTCCCTGTACACTGTTTCCAAACCTAGGGATTGAATTTTACGGTGTGTACCTACCTACTTTGGGTCAGATGGTAAAAACAACCCCGAATTATGATATGATCTCCTAACACTACTTTTGCAATTGTAATCACCGCCTTTTCAAAATCTACATTTATTGTAAGAGGTTCAGGAAATAATTCCCCGGCACATTCTTCCATGACAACACGTAGCATGTTTTCATACGTTTCTTGGCTCTTAGATTGCAATAGAGCATATACTGCTGTTATAAATATTCCATTAACAGACACTCTTAAGACATACAATTGTTGGAATTGTTTAGGGGCTAGCGAAAAATTGCCGTCCATGCACCTTCCTGACGCCGCAGAGAGATGGCGAAGATTTTCGTCAGTGGAAAATACAATTATCCTTTGGTCTTATTCTGCACCATTGTCGTGAAGAAGGAAACTGTTGTAATCGGGATCACCAGTTGTACACCAGTCTCCTACAAAGAAACGTGAAATTTAAAAAATAATTATTTATCAAGCTCTTTTGTTCCTATAGCAATAACTACTGTTTACTTTTTTAATACCTTTGAAAATGATATATAAATTTATGTTGAAATACGTATACCGGGTGCCACAAAATAGTGGCTCACCCTTGTAGTATTTTAATTTTGTAGTATATCGAAATGAAACTTGGGGTTTATAAACTACCTACAAACAAAAGTGCATGTTTTGGTACGTACAATTTAATGGACACAATGAGCCACCATCGTTCCATTTTAAAAAATTGTGTTTCTTCAGAAAATCTGATTTGTTCAATTTAATTAAAATATATTACCTTCAATGATGAGATTTCGCAAATTATCTGGCTCTTTTGGATTATTTTTACTTCTTTGATTCCGCAAAGTTCGCTTTGCAGTTTCTTCTGTAGGCATACGTGTTTTTGTTGCATCCTCCGGTGTAGAGACAGCTTCCGCAAAAATTTGAACAGGATTGATTCCAATACTTTTGGCTTTTGTCTTCATTTTTTCTACACGTTTAATCACTTTAACTCCTTCTGCGCCTGCTGGATGGTTGTGATTGTTCGCGATTACAGGATTTGTCATTTCGAACGAGGTCTTCAGAATTGCGTAGCACTTCAGAGAACTGCGTTTTGAACACCTCCACCGAATAAACTCGCGATATTCAACATCTACAGCAGTGGTTCTCAACCTTTTCACTACTGGGGACCACTTAGTACCCTTCAGAATCCTAGGCGGACCACATACGATAGAATTAATATTTCCACAACAGTTACATAGGTCGTTTTTAAATGATTCATGAGATTATTGTTTTTTGGCAGCCATTCACAGTTCATATATGTAACAGAAATTGGATATCGATATAAAATCAATCGGCCATCCCTCCAAAAGTATGAAAACTCTTAGTCCCTAGTTAAAATTAATTTCTTTCTTTTCTATATTTATCAAGAAAATATTTAAACTTACTTTATACATTTGTTTGTATTTGTTACTATTTGCTCAAATTGTAATATGATGGTAAATTCAAGTCGTTAGGATGATTTTCATCCAGATCCAAGATTAAAATTCATTAGATGTTCGCTTCGCGGACCACATGAAAATTGCCCGCGGACCACAAGTGGTCCGCGGACCACAGGTTGAGAATCACTGATCTA
The DNA here is from genome assembly GCA_014611495.1 of Limonius californicus. Classification (NCBI taxonomy): domain Eukaryota; kingdom Metazoa; phylum Arthropoda; class Insecta; order Coleoptera; family Elateridae; genus Limonius; species Limonius californicus. The sequence continues at coordinate 12,519 of JABXWE010104062.1, read as the reverse complement.
CAGTATACGTGTAGCCATGTAGACATAATTTATTTTTACCCTTATTCGACGTAATAATTTTCATGGCGCACAGAATATAATTTCACTGAGAACGAATGTAAACTGAACAATGATTGAAATGTGCAGTGACTTTTATACATATTTTCTAATTCTATTATAGGTACTCTGGTTTGCCGCGAAAGACTGTTAATCCCTTCTTATCATTATCATTATATTGTTTGTTGGTTAAACTTTCTAATGATATCTATTTATTATTTACCTAACCAAAAAGCCTTATCTCATAAGGTACATACGTTAATCGAATAATAATATTCTTGGTACAAAGGAATAGAAATTATACTATGCTTTCGGTATTTTTTCCTTAGGTATTTTTTCCGTTTATGGTTCCGATAATTTCTGGAGATTTAATTAGCCCGCAGTATCCCATTGTTGGGCATGGACCTCCCCCATAAGGGGGGTTGTTGATCTACTCTCCCATAGTGATCAATCCTCGTGGGCGAGAGGCGCCGCGTTAACGCATCCTTCGGGTCACCCATCCAAGTACTGACCGGAGCAACGCTGTCTTAACTCACCTGATCGTACGTGAACGGGCGACGAATGTGCGCAACCCGGGACCTCCCTGGAGATAATGTATTATAATTTAAAAATATCCAAAGAATGTTAAGACATCCATATGTAATTTATTCTGATTCTGAATCTATTCTGAAACTTATTCCTACATGCGAACCAAATCCTGAATCATCATATTATATAGTATATTCCAATTCGTTATGTCCCTAACGTTTTAAGCATAATGATTCTGAATAGCCAAAGTATTGTATGCTGCAAACTACGCACAAGCGTTCTATTTCTCTTTGCCTCGCTGGTTAAAAAGAGACAAAGGACAGCTAACGTAATTCACGCACAGGCAGGTACAAGCGATAAGGGACCGCGGTGGTCGAGTGCGAGAACGCATTGGCCACTCGAGGTCACAGTAAATGCAGTTGCTCCGTTGGGGCGATCGAATCCCGACTGGGGCGACCGCATTTGCTTAGTTAAGTTTAGGGTGCATGTTGCATGAATGTTTAGTATGTAAGGGACGCCCGCACCCCCCTGACGTAATGCGAAAGCGGTTCCGGGGGGGGGACGGTAGTATGAATGGAAAAAAAAAGGTACAAGCGATAGGCGTGCACTCGCTTAAGCCGTTAGGGACATAACGAATTGGAATATACTATACTCATAAAACACAATTTCATATTCCCTGTGGTTATGGATAATACATTAAGAGTGCTTATAATAATATTGATAACCCATTGGAAATTTACGATTGTAGGAAAAAAATCCATTGAAAAAAATACACAGAAGAAAAATCCAGGAATAAAAATCCGTGGAAAAGAAATCCTTAAGAAAAAACATCCAAGAAAATAAATCAAAATTTTAAGATTTACACAACATTTCACTTCGCTTCAGGTTTCTTTAAATATTTGTGAAAATTCAGCCTAGTATTAGATGGATTATTATCGGAAGGAACTTAGAAGGCGACAGTTTTTGCTTAAACAATTAGTAAATATTTGATTTTCATTAGATAGAACAGAAATAACTTAGCTAAGAATTTCAAGTAATTAGTACAGACCATAATTAGATGGATTATCAGATTTTATTCGGACTGTTAGCCACACTGTTCGCTTTATATAAGAAACTTTAAGTTAAGAATGTAAATATAAATTCGTTAATTTAATAAATAAAGTTTGTCAAAATGACACAGTGGTAATTATTACATAAAAAGATGGAAAACAAATACACATCACAAAACTTGACGGATAATGGTATATATGTAGACCGATTAAAATAACTGTAATAAAGCACTTAAGCAACAATAGAAAAAGGAGTCTGATGTATAGAATAAAGCGAAAATAAGTGAAGTAGTTTTCAGAGCAGTAACTTCCAAAATTTGGATTTTTTTTCCGTGGATTTTTTCCTATGGATTTTTTCCATGGATTTTTTTCAATGGATTTTTTTCCCCTTACCGATATTTACAGAGGAGAGGAAATTGACAAATGTTTTATAAAAAGGATAACTGAACATTACAGAACAATATATAAGATATTAAAAGAAAATAAACCCATAACGCATATCGAACTAGAAGAATCTAAGAAAACAAAATTTTGTTATCTTTGTGAAAATGTGTTTTCTATAGATAACCTAAAAGTAAGAGATCATGATCATTACACTGGAAAATATAGAAGAGCTGCTTGTAGAAACTGCAATTTGGAATATAAACAACCATTGTTTATTCCAATTTTATTTCATAATTTAAGTTCTTCTTCATTTGTTTATAAAGAATCTAGGAGAAGATAAGAGTCAATTGAAATTAATACCTAACTGCTTATGAAATACATTTGTCTTTTGAAAACGGAATTAGTGGAGGTATTTCACAGTGTAGTAACAGGTATTCACAAGCAGATGAAAATACTCAAACTAAAATAGGTTCGTTTTACTTGAATTAAAAATCTTCGAAGAGTTTATAATAATTTTATTAATTTAATGCTGAAAGTTTATACAACTGTTTGCTTCGACATTTTTTTAAGAACTAAACTTACTATTTTCTAATTGCTACCACCAAAATTACTTGTTCAATCCTTGAGTGGTGGGGTTGCGACGTAGAAGAACGCGTCCTTTTCTGGACTTTCCGATGTCTCGGGTTTGAGATAATCCGTCTTAACAGTCAGCAAAATTATTACTTAAGCTCGGGTAACGACGGAAAGACACGTAGTAGTGAGTTTCACAAGTTAACAACCACATTCCTTTCCATGGTCCATTATATTAGCAGGCATAATTATCGTATATAACATCAGATTATCTATATTGATGCCAATAATGGCTGGGTTTTATCTCACAAATTTCCAGAAAAAGACTTTGAATGATTGACTTGATGAAATTAAAAATGTTGACGGAATATTACTATCGGATAGTGATAAGGGTTATGTTTTTAGAAGTTGAGATATCATTTCCAATAAATTTAAGGGTTCACGATAAGTTTAATGACCTCCCTTTAGCTCCGGAGAATAGAATTCCTCCGGGTGGAAAAGTAGAAAAACTGCTTTGTCATTTCTATGATAAGAAAAATTATGCAATTCATTACAAAACATTAAAACTTTACAAAAGTTTAGGCACGAGAATAACGAAGGTTCGCAGAGGTACAATATTTACCCAGTCGAATTTCATAGCACATGTGTAAAATTTAATACAGAACAGAGACAAAAAGCAAAAAATTATTTTGAGAAAGATTTCTGGAAATTAATGGTTAATGCCCCATATGGTAAGTCTGTTAGAAACCAACAAAATATTAAATTATATTGTGACGAAGAAAAGTTACAAAGAGCGATAAACAAACCTAATTTTAAACACAGAACTACATTTAGCAAACACCTGACTGCAGTTCGTAATTATAAAGGGACCGCGGTGGTCGAGTGCGAGAACGCATTGGCCACTCGAGGTCACAGTAAATGCAGTTGCTCCGTTGGGGCGATCGAATCCCGACTGGGGCGACCGCATTTGCTTAGCTAAGTTTAGGGTGCATGTTGCATGAATGTTTAGTATGTAAGGGACGCCCGCACCCACCTGAAGTAATACGAAAGCGGTTGCGGGGGGGGGACGGTAGTATGAATGTGAGAAAAAAAAAAGTCGCCTACCAGAAATTTGCCGAGCAAGTAGCTTAAGAAAGCTGCAATACCTTTTCTGGTAAATGTATTATTATAATCTTGAATATATGTATTTGTTTCGGTCGAGTTCAAGTTGTGTTTTTGGTTATCCCCGAGCATTACGTCTGTAGACGCAACAGACACCTTTTACCTAATTCTACAGATATACATTAGCATATGGAATGGACACGTATTAGTACCATAGGTGCGCTCATGGACATTGTCGAATTAAGTAATCGCTAGTTTTTATTATTGTTAAAGTAGTAAATTAAGAAAACAATAATAACAATTATGATAATAAATGTAAGAATGAAAATAATAATTTTTAATTTATTAACTTGCTGAATAAGACTTGAAAACTTTTTTCGAAATTTTGGATATTCATCATTGAATACATTTGAATTCCCGAATACAGTACTTTCCATTTAATTTACAATTTTTGAATCTTTTCATTTATTGCTCTCGTATATTTAGGATGTCTTTCAAATATTTTCAGAGTTCTTTCCTTTACATCATCAATGTTTGATGGTATTACTACGGTTTTGTTTCTTAATTCTGCTAATTTCTTAGGATCATAATTATTGTAGTTGTCTAATTTATATTCCAGTTCATCTATTTTATTATTAGTCTGTCATAATTAATGATTTAAGAAATGAATTAGCAGCTTTTCTAGCAATATATTTATCAGCTACTTCTTGTTTTAAAACAACAATTTTTGCTCCATCTTCTAGTCTGTCTATTTCAGTAATGATAGGTTTTAAATCTTCTTTCCATTTCTGTTTCTCATCAATAGGAATATATGAAATAAGTTTATTCATTTATTAATGAAAAGTGTCTAAAGATTTACTAATTAATTCACATGATTCCTCATCTAAACTTCGGTTTCTATGAGTACTAGCTTTATGTTCTACTTTATCGAATAGCTTTTTATTTTGTTTTTCTTCTTTTGTTCCCATTTGTTCCGGTTTGTTCTCTTTTATTCCGGATTGTTCCCGTTTTACATGCAATTTTAATACCAACTGAATTTAGTCCCATATTTAGGGAATTTCTCGAAATACCTTTACACTTGCAAAAATCTGTCTTTGTTAGTTTTTTTTCCTGTTGAATTGAGATATTCAATAGCAAAAATTACGATTTCTCATTTGAGTTGCTTCATTGATAATTTTGGGTATTTCTGAATTGTTGTAGTTCAGATTGTTGTCTGATTTTTAATGGTGTGTAATATTCTGTGACAATTTTATTGTCAGATGATGATGATGATGATTGGTATTGGTCGTGTTTATCATTTATAATAATAAATTTATTTAATTATTGCTAGTTCAAATTGTAAAGTCCATATTCGTTAGTTACAAGTCTTCCAGAATTCAAAACTATTATTAAAAAATACAAGGATTATATTTTAGAAAAAATAGTAAATGTAAATGGTGTTTTATTTAAAAATGTTTGTAAACAAGCAAAAACATCTTAATATTGACAGGTTTTTTTGTTGCATTACAACAAAGAAAGTATTCTAACTTCGGAAATTAAGAAATTATTGATAAATTTGCTGAAAAGGGAATAGCAGTATCTCAACAAAAGACTATTATCAAAATATGTGAACACGATAATTAAAATATGAATTTCATTAAGATTTAAAAGTAATTTTTTTTCCAAAAGATCTCATACATTTACTACGGAAGAATTGAAAAGTATACAAGACTTGTAAAAATTTAATTAAATATTCTTATAATCGATATTTGTATCGCTAGGCCCTCAAGTACTCACACTCGCCAAACAGTTTCTGGACCTGTGATCCACAAAAATTTTTGGGCCGACAAAAATATGTAAATATAAAAAATATTGTTTAAATGTCTCGCCTAGAGAATTTATTTTTCTTCTCTTAATAATAATAATTCTTTATCAACCAATAGAATTACATTCCAATAATAAGGCAAAAAATTAAACAAAGCAAATAAATACTTGTAAATTAAGATAACAAAATGTAATGATTGAATTTAAAATTTTAGTTAGATTGGATAAAATTTTGAATTACCGAGTTTTTTATTTTTCATGCCTAGACAGGCAAATAGGTGTTTCTAGACGATTTAGAGTTTAGACGAACGCAAAATCAGTAATTCTGGATGGAGGCTGTACAGCTGTCAATGCACCACCTGTATCAATTATTGATCGTATACATGCAGCCATGGAGTGATTACAAGGATTGCAATTAAATATATAATATATAACCAATCATCTTTTTAAATTGAATTGTAATTATAATGTACCTTCCTTCTCATACGAAATATATATATATATATATATATATATAGGTATATACATGTAATTAGAAAGAAAATGTAACACAATGGAAATCAAAGGCTGAGACTCTGTTTTTTTTAAGCTTCAGACATTCTTTGGTATATTTATTATATCTTGTGTAAAAGATTTGTTATTCTTTATGAATTGTTGGGGGTTTGATTGTTGTGTGTGTAATATTGTGCAACAATCTAGCTTTCTTGGATATTGATAGTATTTTTTTTATTTTAGTTTTTATTTGGAATCGTCAAACCTCTTTGATCTATAGATGTCCCAGAATAAACGGCGGAAGATGGATCTTGGTGCAGCCTGCTCGTCTGCTTCTGTTAACACGCAAGTAAGCACAATTTGTGGTCTTAAGAGGCATTTTGATATGAGGAGAACAATTTTAATGTTATTTTTTTTTCTTCTGCTTTAGGAAATGTCGACAAGTGTGCTAGATGATGGTGGCGAAGCTCATATTGCTCAGCAAACAACAAGAGCAGATTACAGAGCTGGTAGTAGATCTACCAATGAAAATGTAAGATCATTTTAAGTCATTGTTCATATTAAAGATATATTTTTTATCGTTTGTCTTGCAGGAAGAAAATGCAATATTTAATGAGAATCTATCTGACTTTAGAGAAGCCGTTAAATGGACCGGCTTTGTTGATAGATCCTTGCTTATCAAAGAATTACTATCAGAAACCGAAGACAGAGTTGTGATTACCTTTGCACCAAGACATTTTGGTAAGTCCATGAACGTGGATATGGTCGAGCGCTTCTTCGAAATTGAAGGAGACCGGGACGTCACTAATGCACCGCAAGATTTGAAGGAACTCGAAAATTTTGAAAATTTTAAAGCATTTAACAGATATGAACTCAAACAACCATGTAAAATTTTGGCTGAAACAGACCTTGTCAAAGAACATTTTGGAAGACACCCAGTTTTATACATAACCTTCAAAAATGTCGAAGTATGTTCAATTCAGGATGTAGAAAATAGTGTGAGAGAACTCGTACACTTTGGATACCGTGCACATTATTATCTGCAAAACGGCGAAATTTTTTCTGACTCAATCAAGAATAAAAATGCTAATAAAAACTGCAGAATATGGTGTGATATAGAAGAATATGAAAATGAGAAAGCGATAGAAGGCCTGCAACAGTTGATCGAGTACTTGCATGCTTATCATAAGAGAAAAGTGTACTTGTTGGTCGATGAACTTGATGCACCTGCCATGAATGCTTTGCTGTTACGTAAAAGTGGAGATGCAGTGAAGAATATCAACAATCTAGTTACTGCACTGCTTGGTGCCGTTGTAAAAGGACCAAAAGCCGAGGAACATCTCTTGGGGTCACTGATTACTGGAGTGAGTTATTTGGGAAGTGTTGGTATTTCTGAGCACTTGAATAACGTACCTGTGTACAAATGGCTATTGGACGATACAGGTCGCTTTGCTGCGTATTATGGTCTCAGTCATAATGAACTTACAACACTTCTTGAACACGTGTTTCCTAATCAGGAACAGAAACGAGTGTCTATACAAGAGGAGGTGAAGGATCTCTACAATGGATATAGTTTTCAAGGTGAATCTGTATACTGTTTATGGTCTGTTTTACATTATATTCGAGTTCGTTCGACATTGGATGCTTTAAAGATCAATTACACAACATTTTGGGCAGGCTCCAGCATAATTAGTAGAATGGGTTCACTTCTGAGAAATAGTGATATTATGAAAGCAATAATGAATGTAATAGGCGATGGCTATATATCTTTCTCGCCCTGTGAGAAAGTGGACGCTCAGAAGCTTGGCAAACTCCTGAATGAAAGTGAATCCTATAACTCAAATATGGTCTTCTCATTTTTCCTGGAACAAGGATATCTCACTCGTGTCCCGTATCAACGTGAAAATATTTATCGTCGTAATAAGCAAATTCGTGTGAAAATTCCCAGTGCTGAGGTTTTGGTTGCATTTCAGGAAATGTTCAAAGATTTCTGTTTAACGGTTTATAAACTTGCTAACTTGGAAATGACCGAAAGTGCAGAAGTTTTTGACAATTTGCCTATAGATAGAGACGATGAGATATGTAAGGAAAAATTGAAAGATTTCTATTATCGTTTGGAAGAACTTCTTCGGAAATTCAATGAACAGGAAGGTGGTGTAAAAGAACTTTCGCTACAGGCTGCATTGTATGCCACCATGCTTAGAACAGGGTTCAAAGAATGCTGTACCGAGAAATATGTTACGATAGAATCAGAAACTGCCAAAATTGACCTGTGGTTGTTTGATGATAATTTCGCTATTATATTCGAGATGAAGCGCATCGAATCTGATAATGTTGACTCACTCAAGGAATCTGCACAACAGGCACTTGAAGAAATTCTTTCCGGTAGTGAAACTGAAAAGGTGCCTTATGTTAAAATCTTGGATCAATATTCTAATACAAAAAATTACCTTCTAATTGGAATCAGTATCAACGGTAAAAGTAAACCATGTATATGCGGCTTAGTAAATAGTATAAACGACAAAGACTGCGTTTTCGTTTTTAGAGAAGATGATTGAATTTTTTTAGTATCGTATAAAATAAAATAAAATTATTTTATATTACCCCGTCGCCTTTATAGTAAGATTACTTCATTATAAAAACACTTAAAACATTGTATACTAAATGAATAATTTTATATTAGTTTGAAATATTAGTTATTAATAAAATATTTGAATACTACTGTTGTGTTTGATTTTCTTTTTATGTTAACACTAGGTAGACCTCGGATGCGGGTGGATCTTTGAAATATGTGGAAATTTTAAATGAAAATAATAAATATTTTTTAAATTGCATCTTTACTGAATTTCAGTGCAGAAACCCCCATTATTGATTAGCACTCTCGTATGATGTGGTTAGGATTTGAAATTATGTAAGTTAATTAATATGACTCCTCTTGTTGCCGAGCAAAGCCCTCGCTTACATAATCGATCCCTGTCCAATGCCATCCTGCTGCAATTCGGGCTGTTATGGATTATTAGTTTTAATAATTATTATCATGTATTTATTACCTGGATGAATGATATACAACAATTTTTTTTTTTTATTATTAAAGACGTTACAATCTGTCATTGTTGACATTTAGTAAATGATATAGTATTTCACATGCATGTCATGGTGAAAAATGTCCATTAACAAAATTCCTTGAATTAAAAACTAACTAGATTAGTTCGTAGTTATTGTAACTTAACACACGATCACTCGAATCTATTTGGAAGTTTAGATGTCCTCTTCAGTCTGGGCTCCTCTTCTTCTTCTTCCAGTAGACACTCAGTGAGTGTGTTTGGGTGGGCACTAAGTCGATCTCGGTACCGTAGACTGTATTGCTGTAGCTCTTCATTAATTGTGGGGATATTAAGATCTCGATGTATAACCTCATTAGGTACATACCAGGGAGCATTTACTATGGATCTCAGCGTCTTAAAATGTCTATATTAGAATTACTTGCTGTTCCCCACAGCTGTATTCCGTAGGACCATATCGGTTTGAGAATAACTTTATATAATAGTATTTTATTTTCCAGAGATAGTTGGGATTTGCGACCTAATAGCCAGTACATTTTCCTATATATTTCACCCAGTTGTTTGCGTTTAGTCCAGATGTGTTTCTTCCATGTTAATCGCCTATCAAGGTGGATTCCTAAGTATTTGGCACTTTGCGCTTGAGGTACTTGCTGGTTATTCAGCGAGACAGGTGGGCAGGTATCTCTTCTTGTTGTGAAGGTCACTTGGACCGATTTTGATTCATTAATTTTTATTCGCCATTTTCTAAACCACAATTGCAATGCATTCAGATGGACTTGAAGGATGTGAGATGCCATATTCGAGTCGGGATGCGATGCTAATACCGCCGTGTCGTCAGCAAAAGTTGCAGTCATTGTTGTTGCGATGGTAGGTAGATCTGCTGTAAACAGAAGGTATAATATCGGTCCCAAAACACTACCTTGAGGAACGCCTGAGTTAATTGGGAATAATGTTGTTTGGTATTCTCCAAACTTGACAAGGAAATGTCTGTCGGTTAGATATGACTTGATGAGTTGATAGTGGTCTGGCGGTAATATGTTCTTGATTTTGAAAAGCAAACCATCGTGCCAAACTTTGTCAAACGCTTGTGTGACGTCTATAAATACAGCTGAGCAATACCTTTTTGCTTCAAAATCTTTGGCAATCTTATCCACGACTCTGTGAATTTGCTCTATGGTAGCATGTTGTTGGCGAAACCCAAATTGGTGGTCAGGAATTAAGTGGGTGTCCAGTAGGATAGGTGTAATTCTGCTTAATAACAATTTTTCAAAGACCTTGGATAACACCGGTAGCAAACTAATTGGTCTGTATGATGCTACATTTTCTTTAGGCTTGCCCGGTTTGAGGATTAGAATTATTGTGGCAACTTTCCATTGTGGAGGGATGAAGCGTAATCGTAACACTGCATTAAACCAATAGGTTATGAATCTAATACCTTTATGTGGAAGTTCCTTCAAAACCTTTCCCGTGACCAGGTCATATCCGGGTGCTTTCCGTGGATTCAGATTGCGAAGAATTACATTTGTAGTTTCACTTATAGTAATATTTTTAATAGGTAGGCACATCTGGAAGGGGGATTCAAGAAACTGTTGTATTTCATCTTCTTTTTCATTTGAGATTTCAGATGGGAAGGGTTGGAATACCTCAGTTAGGTGGTTTGCATAGGACAGTGCTTTTTCTTGGTCAGTTCGCGTCCAATTTCCATTGCCAGTACGAAGAGGTGTTTTATGTTGTTGTGGCTTTTTTAACTTTTTGGTCGCTTTCCAAAGCGAATATTCAGCGGCTTCTGTTGGGGATAAATATTTCAAATAGTTCTGTATAGATTCATTTTTAATGTCAGACAGGAGCCGTTTGAGTTCAGCGGTTGCTTGATTTAATATTCTCTTGTCTGCTGGGTGTCTTGTTGTTTGTCATCTTCGCCGAAGCCTTCGCTTTTCAGCGATTTTCTGCTTCACAATTACAGGGCAGTCTGAGCTTCTGATGTGCTGTGTTTTTTGCGGAGTACTTTGCCAACAGGCTTGTTGGACAGCTTCGTTGAAACGTTCTATTGCTGTGGTCAGTTCATCTTCCGTTTTTAAGGAAATATCCAGTGACAGTGATTGATCTATTAATTCCCTAAATAGATCCCAATCTGTGTGTTTATTACACAGAGCAAGTGGTTTTTCATTGATTAGAACATGTGTTCCTACAGTTACTATGATAGGTGAATGATCTGCTGACAGGTCTAGACAGGACTGAATCTGTAGATAATTTAGATTGACCCCTTTTATCACACAAAAGTCAAGTAAGTCGGGCAATTTCGCCAAATCCGTGGGCCAGTATGTAGGCTCGCCGGTCGATAGATGATGCAAACCAAGATTGTTCATTGCTTTTAAAAGTTCTCTACCTTTTGTTGTTGTCAGTCTGGATCCCCATTGTACATTTTTAGCTTAAAATCACCCCCTGATATAAATCTGGCTCCCAAAGTATGGAAGTAGTGCTCATACTGATTTTGTTTATTATTGTGCCGCGGAGGACAATATACTGCCGAAATTGTTATTGGCCCTGTCCAGTCTTCAATCACAATTGTGGTTGCTTGAAGGTGCGCTTGTTTGTATTCAGGAAGTACGTAGTGCTTGATCGAGGTTTTAACAATTACTGCCGTTCCGGCATGTGCACCGCCATCAGGATGTTGCGTTGTATAAACTGTGTATCTTGGAATTGTTAGATAACTTCTATCCGTGAAGTGTGCTTCAGATATAAGCATGACATCGATATATTGGTTTGTGAGAAAAGATATTATTTCGTCTCTATGTTGTAGTAGGCCATTGGCGTTCCACTCGGCCACTCTAAGATGTTGCGCCATTGTTAGTTTTCGTGACAAGTGTTGTTAATAGGTTTAAGATTGTTCCCATTTGCTCCATCAGTCCCTTCATCATCTTTTTCAGTTCACTGATGTCGTCAGATGGGTTATTTGAAGGACTTTGTTGTGGTTGAAATGTATTATTGGGAATCATGGGAAAATTGCCTCTCACTGCCTGAGCATGTATGTGATTTGGTTGTGCTTGTTGCGTTGGATTCTGAACTGTAACTCCAAGTTGCTTAATTCTTAATGGTGGAAACATTCTTTGTTGTAGCTGTTTGTAAACAGAGCAGCCTCTGTAATTGGCCGGGTGATTCCCGTTGCAATTGACACACCTTACGTCTTTATTTCTGTCTTTACGTGGGCATTCAGATGTCATGTAATTTTCAGTGCATTTAACACATCTTGGGCTCCTATTGCAAAAATTTTTTGTATGGCCAAATCGTTGACACTTAGCACATTGGGGCATTTAGCGCTTTACGTGGGGCGGTTCAACTTTCACCACTGAGTGTACTAGTCTATCAATATTATAAATGTCCTTGTTACAGTCTGCTGGTTTTAATTCAATGAAAAATAATGGTAATTCTTTCTTTGTGTTTCTTTGTTTAATATTCCAGATATTAGTGACCTGATGCCCCCGTGCCATCAGTTC
>JABXWE010104059.1:0-40140 GCA_014611495.1 Limonius californicus | reverse complement strand
AGTACAGACTAGGATAAGAATATACAAGACACTTATAAGACCAGTGGTGCTGTATGCTGCTGAGATAATGTGTCCCACGCAAACATAAAAAGAACAACTAAGAATTTTCGAGAGAAAGGTGCTAAGAGCGATAATGGAGCTCAAAAGTATTGATAACGACGTAAAACGACAATATATGAATCATGAGATCACAGAAATAATGAAAGGAGAGGATATAGTGAAAGTAATGGCAGCACAAAGGATCAGATGGCTAGGACACATAACGAGAAAAAGGGATTAAAGCATACTAAAAGAAATAATGACATGGAAACCAGAGAAAAACAGACCAAGAGGAAGGCCAAAGATATGATGGTATGACGAAGTGAGAGAGGACCTAAGAAAGATGGAAATCGAGGACTGAAAGAAGAAAGCAAGTAACAGAGCTGAATGGAGAGGAATAGTTGAAAAAACGAAAACACACCGTAAATTATAGGAAGCGAACTACATAAGGAAAACGGGGACCAATCCACCCCATGAAATGGATTAATTTACTTCGGAAAGAAGAGGCTATAATCTTATCGATTGGAAAGCCTTTATTATTATTATTATTATTATTATTATTATTATTATTATTATTATTATTATTATTATTATTATTATTATAATTATTGTTTATTGTCCATTTTCGTGTTAGATCATTTTCCTTTGCCAAATCCGTCATTGCCGTTTTACTGTCCTTTTCTGTCTTACTTAGTTTTTTTGGTTCTAGTTTTTTAAACTTCCTCCTTCCTCATTTCTCCATATGAAGTTCCTTCCCTTTATCTCGTTTTTTTTATACCCTACTTTTGTTTTATTTCCGTTGTTCTTTTCCCCCTCGGTCACCTTTCTTATTTCCGCTTGTATTCTTTGTTCTTCTGATGTTAAATCCCATTCAATATATATTTTGTGTGGTGGTAGCTCAGTTAGTAGAGCGCTCGCTTTCTGAATAAAACATCGATTCTGGCTTGGGTTCGAAACCTAAGCAGAACTATGCAGATTTATAAAAATCTTGTCTGCAACCCACCACACACAATTTCCCAAATGCGACTTGCAGCCGTGGGATCTTAATGCTAAAAACCTTCTCTGGAATTTCTGTCGTTCGGATTCGACGTTAAACTGTAGATCCCCCGTGTTTCTACCTTAGCGCTGAGGAGAAACATGTGGCAGAGAAGAGGCCGATGCCCAGCAGTGGGATGGAAAGGCTGTTGATGATATATTTTGTGGTGCCCAAGTTTAGTCTTTTTGTTTATTGTCTCCGCCTTTTGTTCAAAATTTACCAGTTTGACTATTGCCATGTTCGATTCCTTTTTTCCAAACCTGCATGCCTCTTCGATGTCTACGTCTACTTCCAATTCCTTCCTAATAAATTCCCTAACGTCTTGTTTGGTGTTTTCCTTGTTGGAGTCCATTCCTCTAATAATTATGTTATTCCTCTTTTCCTTCTTCTGACTTTTTAGTATTTTCTTCATTACATCGATTGCGTTACGCATTTAGGATTTTTTCTTCTCCCGTATCTTATTCGAATTATTTTAGCTATATTTTTTAGGGCTTGCCTAGATTTTGTATACCGTAGGACGAACCAGGATTTGTTATTAGTTTAAAAAGTAAACGTGCCAATATCTCTTAAAGAATGATTTCAATTATAACAAAATCCAAATGTTCCGTCTTTGAAAGTAGGAAAAAATATTCCATTTAGAAATTCCATGAAATTACCCAATTCATGAACGCTGTTCATTCTGTATAATATGTAAAGATATGTTTGAATTGACCAAGTTGTTTTGAAACTAAATATTAACCCAGATATGCCTGAAAAAATTTTTCCTTGTTTTTTTCCTGAATTTTGAGTATGTTTCAACTAAAGATATCAGTTGCAAAGCCTAATGTTCACTTTTTATTTAAACGGCCTCTTTGTACCAAAAAAATGGTGTTCGTTTAAACGAACAGTAGGCATATAGCGATTAAAATTCATAACATTTTTGGGTAAGTTTTATTTAATATAAACTGGACAAAATTAGTGAAAATATGTACAAAGTTAAATAACATTCATTCATCTTCTCAAATAGGGGTCTAACTTTAGCAAATCGGTTGTTTCTATCTAGATCATCATTATTGCAGCAGTGGATGTTGGTCATAATATGTTCAAATCGGTCTCGGCTAATCGCATTTGAAACAGCATTGTTGTGTGAATCCTCGGAATTTTCCCACATCATTCTTCTTCTACTAACTGTTCAATATCCACTTACTAACAACACTCCCAAAAAACAGTTCATTTCTTCAGTTGTTATGTTTCCTATTTCGCTTCGAAGCGTACAAGTTGGTAAATTGAACCAACATTTCTAATATTTCTTCATCAAAAAATTTCGAAAACAACTTCGACTGGTGAATGTTGATTAGCAACGGTAAGAGCATGTAGCCACACAATATTGAAATGTTGTGTGCTGAGATCAGATTTCTCCCATTGGTATGATTTCATGATTACCTTTCTTGATTTAGATTTTGCATAATGTGATAGCGGTAATTCATCACTTTCATCCCATTCTTCTTCACCTCCTTCATTCTCTTCTGAAACACCTGCATTTTCGTTTTCTTCATTGTTAAAAATTTCTGCTTCAGCTAATAACTGTGAAGCTGGCAAATTGTTTATAGCCAATTCTTGCTCATCCCCTAAATCCTCATCTGTAAGATCATCATTGGCATTTTTAGGGGATAAAATTACAATTGCGACCTCATTGTTAGTCGAGGTACTTAGGGTAGCGTGGATATTCTCCTCTAATTCTGCTAGCAGTTCGTTGAGGGTTAAACCTCTGTATTAATATTTTTTTTTATTTTTATTTTTTTCCTTAGTAATAATTTATTGATAAACTACCATTATTTTAATTGAGATATAATTTTCTAAATTTTATATTTTAAAATTTGTAACTCTATGTGCCTACTGTACGTTACAACGTACAGGCAAGTTTAGCGTACGCGGAAAAAATAACCGAAACAAATTATTGATTGACACGTGTGGGAAATCTACCCTCAATATGTATTTAACACATCTAATGATTTGCAGCGGGTTTTGAATTAAACAATCAATACTTTACTTACCCAACTAATTGCACAACCAATGATGTCGTCATTGCAACTCAACAGCTGAGATAAAAAATTCTTGACATCAACAAAATAGCTCACAACCAAACTGAAATATTCACAAATCATAGAAAGAACCTTTCTTCAAATAACTAAGCTTGCAGTATCCATCTACATGCTAAAGTAAACGAAGAAAAAATTTTATAGTAGGGATCTGTATACTGTCCGTTTAGCCGTACAGTAGGCATATCTGGGTTAATACAATTTTAATCCAAATTGCATTTAATTGCCAATTAACTATTCAACAGCACATCAACAAATTTGATAAATATTATATATAAATAGTAGCTGCATAAACTGGAAATGGTAAGATTATAATCTTTACAACCTTCTAGCACCATCGGAAACTTAAATAGAAATAATAGTGAGGGTGTTCTATTTATGTACAATAAAATCATTTTGTCCTGGCTGGAGTCTAACACCTTATACATTAAAAAATAATTCATCAAAGAATCCTCCAAAAACGACATTTTTAAATAGTTCGGAATAATTGTCACAATTTAAAAATGACAAGTTGTATGTCGAAATATGTATAAATCTCAAATAAAACCTGTAGAAATTGTGATTATTATTTGGAACTATTAATATGAATTTCAACAAAGTAAGGCAAGACACAACTAACAAAAATGTTTTTAATTTTATATGAAGGAAAGTTACTTGATTTTGATGATGACGCAAAGACAGAGGTTTTGGAAGGTCCCAATGAGGTGCAGGAAACAGCACAAAGTACCGTAATTTCAGTAACTTTGCATCCCGAGCCTTATGATAGTGATAGTGATCATGGGACTATATTTTCAGAAGAAACAGTCAATTTAAATTTCGATGAACTAGGACGTCTGCAGAGCTCGTTAGACGTTGTTGAACCTAAATTTGAGATTCCTAATGAAGAAGAATTAAGTAAGTTTTGTAATTCATTATAAAACATAAGTTGAACTATGTAAGTTTAGTGTTGTTTAACAATCAATGGAACTGTGATGTATTTCAGACTCCGATAGTATGATTTTATGTGAAACAACTGGTTGTTTTACTACTGCACACATTCAGTCAGATAATTCTCCAAACATTACCAATCTGAGAGTGGCGGATGATGAGTCAGAAACTTCTTTTGTCTTTGATATAAATATATGCGGATCCAAGTCACCAATCTATGCTGGTACAATATTATCAAAATTTGTAATGGCGGCTTGTTTCAATATGTTTATTTGTTCAGTTTAATCATTTGTAGTTAATTTTGTTATTATTTTCTTGGTGCATATAAACTTTATTCCTTCTAACTGTGACTGTAACTAATATTGTTGGTATGGGATTCATTTCAAAGCTTTTGCTGACATTTTTCTTCCATGGGCCCTCTGTAATTTCCCTAGATTTACATCCTTCTATGCTTTTTGTGAATATCATCTTGCACGTAGATGTTGCTGCATTTGTATATCACGACTGAATTTTGAGAACTCATTTATTTTATTTTTAAGAGTCCATTGATAGTGATGCAACTGAGATGTATGACCCAGATGTCTATGGAGAATTCAATATGCCAATATTAGTTGATTCACAAGAAGGAACCGATAGCCAATCTGTAATTGTAGTCAAAAGTGAACCAGAAATTTTTTCTTGTGGTTATGATAATAGCAATTTACATACAAATAACAACAAATCAGAAACCAATGAAGGCAATTCACCGACTCGTAACAGAAATTTGGAGACCAATTTAGAAACCGTCAACACAGGCTTGGAAAACCATAGTGACAATTCAGAGATTCATAACAATTTGGAGATCAGTAATGGAGCTTTAGAAACTTCTAAGCATGATTCGAAATCCCAAAGTGATAATTCAGAAATTGCTAGCGAAAATTTGGCAACCAACAATGTCAATTTAGAAATCAGTAAAGAGGATGCAGAGGCCCATAACAAGAATGTAGAGACTCATAACAGCAATTCATCAACTAGTAGTGACAGTTTTGAGATCCACAGCGATTTGGAGTTTCTCTCTGAAGACTCAGAAACTCATACGAAAGATTTAGAGACCCTTACCAGCAATTTACAGACAAGCAGCGACCATTCAGAAATGCATCAGATAGGCACAGAGACTCATGATAAAGATTTAGAGACCTATGATGATTTAGTGATTCATAATGGAGATTCAGAGACCCACAATGAAGATTTAGAGATTCACCAGGCCAGTTTAGAAAGCCATAGTAATTTAGAGAATTATGATTCAAAGACTCATGATGATTTAAAGATTCAGACTGAAGAGACCCGCAATGAAGATTTAGAGATTCAAATCAGAAATTCACAAATTAGTAACAACAATTCAGAGATTCATGACAGTGATTTAGAGATTCAGAAGACAGATTCGGAGAATGAAGATTTAGAGATGCATAACAGCAATTCACAGACCAATAATGACAATTCAAAGATCCTTAACAGTGATGTGCAGATTCATAACAATGATTTAGAAACTGATAATAGTAATGAAGTCACAAATACACTCGAAAATGAACCATCACGTGAGCAACATACAAATGGAGATAAATCTGAATCAACTGATCAAGAAAATTTAAAACAGAGCAGAGATGTTATAAACCAAGATGAGTCAGTTGTAGCATCGAATGGTCGAGACACTAATTACAGTGATGATGATAACAATAATGATGATGAAATCACAGCTAGTCGCGCTGTAACACCAACTGAGCTATGTTGTTCAGATAATCAGAAAGCAAATGAATTGGAAATAGGCAATAGTGACACTGCTAGTGAAGCCACGACTCTGAAAACAAGTTTAAAGATGGACATTGAAGATACTCCACTGATGAACAATATCAGTGGTAATTTTTATTCTCTGTATTATTTAATTTAAGATTGTAATAGAAAATCAAAGATTTTTGGAAGGAATGCTACTAATGTAAATCTAAATTTTGTGTATTCTGTTAACTGTTTGTGCAATGTTTAATGCCTTGTGATTGCTGTTTTCCAGATCTAGAAGCTAGTAAAAATAAAATAGACTTCTTTGGTGAGCTTGGACTTTATTCAAATGTTATTGAAGAAAGTGAAGGGTATGTAAAGGAAGAAAAGTTTGAGGTAAATAGCAGTAACAAAATCAGAAATGCTGTTCTGTTGCTGGAAGAGGACGGTTCTGACTTGTTTGATTCAGACTTTGATACATCGGTCAGTTCTATGAGGTACAGCAAATTATGTTATATTTATTTTATGTTTTTGAAGTATGACTAGGCCAACGTTGACATTTAAAAAATAAATTTAAGTATGAAATTTGGTATGTGTAATATAAGATTTGTATACGGCGACCTGGTGGCGCAGTGGGCGAGAGTCCGCTTCGCAACCGGTTGACCCGAGTTCGACTCCCGTTGTGGCCCGAATTTTAATTAATTCTGGAGCAGCGGGAGTGACTCGGTAGCATAGTTGGGGGGGTTTTACAAGGGTGGGGCATGTTAGACTCGTGCATAGCGCTACGTGCGCTGATCCGAGGTAAGCGGGGTGGGATGAGAATCGTGGAGTTGCTACGGCAACTCCAAGATTCTTTAAAAAAAAAAAAAAGATTTGTGTGCCACTATTTAATAGTAATATTTTCTGGGATTAAAATTTATTAGTTATTGTAAGAGGATTGCGCCACATCCACTATGAATGTGCTTGTCCTATTTATTTGTTTCTTTATTTAACTTTCTTGACGCAATAAGCAAGTACGTGTATTTAAAATGGCAATTGACAGGAAGTAACATAAGCTTTCTTATTCTAAATAGAACACACGGTGCATATTTTTGCATGATTTTTGTCTTTATTAAATAGTGAATTCAACGATGTTCAATTTTTAAAGAAAGAAACTTTAATAATATTGTCGATACAAATTTCTGGAACCTCCACAACTTCAATCATGATTATTTCGGTATCATATTGACTTCGGAGCTTGATTAACACGCGATTATATAACTTTGATGGAGCAGGTCCTTTGCTGCCAAAGCCGTTATGCTTACTCGATGTTTTCCTATAACTGGTAATCCTAATTTCCTTGGCACGTTTTCCTTTATAAAAGATAATTGGCTGCCCCCGTCCATCACTAAACGTATTAGTTTCATATAAGCTGGGTCACTACCTGCATAAATACAAGCTGTTAGCAGCAAAACACGTTTATGGCTATTAGCCATTAAGGATGACACAGATGCAGTATTGGGTGATTCGTTCACTTGTGTACCGACACTTGAGGGTGTTATTTTGTTTATCCTATTTTCGCACATTGTAGTCGCATGCCACCTTTTACAATTGTTACAAGTAATAAACTTACTAAAACATCGTCTGGAAGTGTGGTTTGGCCTCGTGCATCGGTAACATCTTCTGTCGCTCTTCAGCATTTCCTTTTTCTTGTGGAGTGTCAGAGAAGTTGAGTCGCATAGTTCAGTTTTATGATTTTTCTAGCCAAGAAAGCAGTTAGATTTGGTCTGAGCTACCTGAGCGCTGGCTGTAGTTTCTTTATGGGTTGATTTCCTGTCGGCTTTACTTTCCCTTTGAAACTTGTCCGGCTTGTTGTTATTTACCCTTAATGCCCCCTCCATAGCTTTCAGTTCGGTTTCTATGAAGTCCAATAAATCTGCAACTTGTTTGTCGGTCTCATCTTTGATTGTAGAAGATCGGCACTCAGGATGTTCGCCAGAATTTGAAGCCCTCTCTTCAACCATTTCTTTATTTCTTTGTTGCCTAAAGAAATCTAAACGCATTTCCGTTGGCAACGATTTTAGTAGGCTGGAATTCAAAATTACATTATATTGCGTTGGCGGAACCTTCAGAATTTTCAAGGAGCGCATCGATGACGTTATCATATTATAATTTTTACGTAGAGCGTTAGCATCGGTCCTCGTACGCACTTGTTCTATTTGCATCAAATTCTGGAAGTATTGTTCTACCAAAAGCGCACTGTTGCCAAATTGAGTCTTTAAGATGTTGAGAGCCTCCTCGTAGAACGCTCCGGAAGGTGGAAAACCAGCTATCGCTTCCGCTGCTTCTCCAGTGACGGTCATTTTTAAATAGCTAAACCTTTCGTTATTATTTAAATCTGTATTCTCGTGCACCGAGCTCCGTTACTGCTCCCAAAAGGGAATCCATCCCTTAGAACTTCCGTTAAATTTTGGAATTTGAAGCCTTTGCAGTTTTACGCCGTTGGATGGCAAGTTAGAGCTACACGCGTTTACATTATTCGAATTTTGTTCGTTACTTGTAGTCGTTACCGCCCTTTCCATAGCTTCTTTGCGAAATTCGAGCCGTGCCATCAAATCTACTGCCGTTTCTTCGTATTCTGCAACCCTTAAAAACTCTTCTTCCAAATTTTCAGTAAGTAACGGTTCCATTTGTTTGTCTGCTTCCGTTAAATTGGTAGAGGCAACTTTCAATTTTGCAATTACTGCGTAGATCGCTTCTAAATTGGGCTGTCCTTCCTGCAGAAGACTGTTAATAGCATTTGTCGTTTTTGTGAACTGCGTTCTACACACGTTTCTTTTTGCCTTTTCCATTTTCAATTTAACATTAAAATTCTACGATACACACTCGCGTTACTGTCCTGATACACACTCGCGTTACTTCCCGGTACACACTCACGTTACTATCCCGATACACACTCACGTTACTATCCCGATACACACTCGCGTTACTTCCCGGTACACACTCACGTTACTATCCCGATACACACTCACGTTACTATCCCGATACACACTCGCGTTACTTCCCGGGTTTCGGCACCAAAATGTGGTGAGTAATACAATTGTAAGAACTTTATACAATTTTATTTACAAACTTACACACCTAACCGTTACAAGATATTTTCTTAACTAACTAGTTTTCAGTATGGGGATTGCAAATCCCGCGCAAACCCCCACTTACGCACACAACGCTTTATATTTTCTACAAATATTAGCTTATCACACCACTGGAATTTAAGCTGTTCAATTGTGGAACTTTTGAGATCCTTTTATGGTGGTGGATCAATTCCCATGCATTTGTTTTCACACACTATCACTTCTCGTGCACTTGTAGTTATGGTCTTCCGGGTTTCCTTTCTTTTTTACCCTCTCTACTCCTTCCATTTATCCAGTATCTTTTCTTGTGCCCATATCTCTTTCACTAATTCATAAATTCTGTAATGTAGTTGTTCTCCTGCATTCTTTATCAGTTCTCCATTCATTCCATCCTTGCCTGGTGATTTTCCATTTCTTATGTTGTTTATGACATTTTTAAATTCGACATAAGTCGGTTCTGCCATTTCAATGTTATCTTCCTCTCATTGGTCTTCAGTTTCTAGTTTTGCATTTAATAGTTTCTGGAAGTAGTTCTTCCATATTTTCTTTATGCTTTCTTGGCTGTATTCTCTTCTTCCTTGCTCGTTCTTCATTCCTCTTGCCTTGACCTTGTGCCCTTGATTTTGATCTCTTATCGTTATATAAAAAACTACCAGTGAAGGAGCTGGACGGATATATGACGAAGGACGTGGCAACAAAATTGGAGACCAACAAAGAAAACAACAAAAAGCTAATAAAATAAAGAAGGAAATGCTCCAGATCGCGACATGGAATGTAAGGGGAACATACATGGAAGGAGCACTAAAGAACCTCATCGCAGAATTAAAAAAATACATAATTGACATAGCTGTCATACGAGAGACAAAACAAAAAGAAATCCTGATAATTTATATAGGAAAATACACCGTGTTCAACTGTGGAGGACAAAACAGAAGGCTACGCACAGGTTTCTTGGTCAGAAACGATCTGAAACGCACAGTAATAAAGTTCGCACCAATAAATGACCAAATGTGCTACATAAGACTGAAAGGAAATGCAGGAAAATAGGTATCTTGAATGTACATGCGCTGGAAAAGATACATCCAAACAAGAGAAACGGCAGATAAGGAAGAATACAAAAGAAGAAGAAACGTAGTAAAAGAAACAATTAAGGTAGAAAAAAGGAATTCCTGGAGGAAGATGGGGGAAGAGATAACAGAGCTTCATAAAATGAATACCAGAGTTCTGGACGAGAATAAAGAGATTAAGAGGAGATAAAAGGAAGGACACAAGAGCAATAAAAAATAACCAGGGACAAATGCAAACCGATACAAAGGAAATCCTAGAAACATGGAAAAATTACTATGAAAATATGTACAACACGACAGTAGACCCGGAAGAAAACATAATACAACAAATAAATGTGGAACAAACAATCAAGAGGGAAGAAGTAGAAGACGCTATCCAAAAAATAAAAATAGGTAAAGCCAGCGGGGAGGATGACCTATCCCCAGAGATGCTAAAATGGATGGGCCAAAGAGGAACAGAATGGTTTTGGAAAATCTGCAGACAAGTATGGGAAGAGCAGAGAATACCGAGGGATTGGGAAAACAACCTAATAGTACCAATATATATATAATCAGAAACATAATCGAAAGGAAAATAGAAGAAGGAGAAGAATTGTATCCAACCTTCGTAGATCTGAGGGCTGCGTTTGACACAGTAGACCGAAGGGAAATATGGAGGACCTTAAAGGATCTGGAAGTGGACAAGAATCTGATAGGAGCAATAAGAAGTGCTTATAGAATAGTTAAGGCAAGGGTACAACTGGAAGGGCAGAGATCGGAGGTGTTTGAAATGAAGAAAGGCATCAAGCAGGGCGACAGCATAAGCGCCCTATTATTCATAATTATTATGGACAAGATAACTAAGAGAATAAAAGAAAAATACAGACATCTGGACACAGTAATCGGATATAAAAACTTAGAAGCAATAAAACTAAACAGCCTACTGTATGCAGGCGACGTGGTACTAATCTCAAATACTAGGAGTAAAATGTAGAAGCTGATGGATGCTTGGTCGACAGAAATAGAAAAAATAAAAATGGAAGTGAACATAAACAAGACCAAAACCATGATAGTAAATGAGAAACAAAAAGAAGACCAAAACAATAAGGACATAAAATGTAAAAACAAGAAACTGGAGAAAGTAACGACGTTCGAATTCCTTGGAAGTATAATAACAGAAGACGGAAAAATCGAGGCCGAGCTGGCAAACCGAGCGAACAAATCGTCAAGAATCTACTACACTATGAATAAAACAATACTAGGGCACAAAGATATAGATTTAGAGGTAAAAAAGAAAATATATAACATGATAACAATTCCAACAATTACCTATGCTAGTGAATCATGGACGCTTAGAAAAAAGGACGAGATTAAAATAAATGCCATGGAGATGAAACACCTTAGGAGAATGGCAGGAAAGACGAAGTGGGACAGAGTGAGAAACGAAGACATTAGAGAAATTATCAAACAGGAACCAATACAGAGAAAAATAAAAAAAGAGGCAGCTGAACTGGTTCGCACACATGACAAGAATGGAACCAGGCAGAATTGCAAGGAGACTAATGGAAGCAGGAGAGCCACCTAAGAAACGAAGAGGCAGACCTAGGAAGAAACGGCTGGACCAAATTAAAGAAATAGCAGCAGAAAAAGGTGCGACACTGAAGGAGATTAAAACAATAGCGAGGGACAGGAAGAGGTGGAGGCAATGGATAAGGGACTAGAGACCACATGGTCTCACAAGGGCATGAAGGATTAGAAGAAGAAGAAGAATGTACATGCGCATACAGAGGAAAAGGAAGCAGAGATAAAGGAGGAATTTTATGAGCTATTAGAAACAGAATATGAGAAAATCCCAAGTATGACTTACAAATGATAATAGGCGACTTCAATGGGCAGATAAGAAGAGAAGAAATATACAAGCCAATAATTGGCACATATCGAAAGCAACAAAAATGGAAAGAAGCTAATAGACCTGGCAGCAGGTAGGAAGATGCAAATAAGGAGCACTCACTTCATGCACAAAGGAATGTGTGGATAAAGCCAGACTGCAGAAAAGTGAATCAAATCGTCCACGTGGTAATGGAGGACAAACACGCCAAAAGTATAAAGAACATACAAACCTGCAGAGGAGCGAACATAGACTTGGACCATCTCATGGTAAGAATACAAATTAGACAAGAAATGCATAAAGAAAGCAACATGATAAAAGAGAAGAGAAAATACCAGAATATTAAAAGAAAAAGAAGAGACAAGAAACAAATACGAAGAAGAAATAGAACAAAGAATAGACCGAAGAGAGCAGACCAATGCCATAGAAGAAATATGGAACAGCATTAAACACATAGTAACACAGTCAGCAGATGAGGTAGTAGAACATAAAGAAAAACAGGGGAAAAAGACTGGTTCGACAATGATTACAATAAAGCAGTAGAAGCAAGGCTACGGATGTTGGAAGAAGGAACCGTAGAGAATACGAGAAAACAAGAAGAGAAAAGAAAAGAAAGCAAGAAATAAAGGAAATAGAAAAACTAGAAGAGTATCACACTAACAAAGAGATAAGAAATTTTTAGAAGGAAGAGAAGTGAAAAAAGTGTACCAACCGATCACGACCTACTGCCTGGACAAGGATGGAAACCTAATAGGAGGGCAAAAGCAGACAACAGAAAGATGGGCAGAATATTTTGCGGAGATGCTTAACACAGGGGATGCGGCGACAAAAGAATACGCAGAAACGGAAACCCAACACGAAAGGCAACTAGAACCACCAACCCTGGAAGGAATAAGAGATACAAAAAAACTCAAAAATAACAAGAGCCCTACCAAAGACGGAATACAGGCAGAACTAATAAAATATGGGGGGGACAGAACTACGCAAGCAAATACATATACTAGTAAAGGAGATATGGAAGAAGCAGAGAATGCCCAATGAGTGGATGATGCCAATAGTGTGCCCAATACACAAAAAAGGGAACAGATTTCAGTGGGAAAACTACAGAGGGTGTGTGTGTTATACAAGATCCTAGCCAAAGTAATCGCAAAAAGATTAAATCCCTACACAGAACGGATTTTAGGAGAATACCAGTGTGGTTTTAGGCAAAACCGATCGGTCATGGACTAAACATTCACGGTAAGGCAAATACAAGAAAAATTTCACGAACGTAACACCCAGTTTCACACAATTTTCATAGACTACAAGCAGGCGTACGACAGCATAAGGAGACCGGAACTTTTTAAGGCACTGCGGGTACCAGATAAAATTATAGAACTTGTTAAAATGACACTATAAGGCACCGAGAACCAGGTTTGAGTACACGGGTGTACATCAAAGAAGTTCAAGATAAACAGCGGGCTAAGACAAGGAGACCCATTATCTGCAATCCTTTTCAACCTTGTACTTGAAAAAATAATAAGAGACAGCAAAATAAACAGACAGGGGAACAATGATCAAGAAATCACATCAGTGCATAGCATACGCAGATGCGGTGTCCATAATCGCAAGAACAAAAGAAGAGCTAAAGAACCTGATTAAGAACATGGGAGACTTTCGGACTAAAAATTAATGAAACAAAAACCAAGTGTATGGTAATGAAGAGGGGAGAACAAACAACAAATGACCCGCTAAAAATAAGATGTGAGCAGGGCAAAGAATACAAATTTGAAAAGGTGGAGCATTTCAAGTTCCTAGGGATTGAAATAACAAGCGATAACGATTAGAACAAGGAACTGGAGACGAAAATAATAGCCGGAAACAAAAGTGCAGGCGCGATGCAAAAATGTGTCAAGGAAGGTGAAAATAAAAATCTATAAGACAATAATAAGACCAACAATGGTACAGGGTGAGTCACGGGAAACGGATGTTTTTCAGAAAAGCACAACTCTGTGGATTTTTCAAAACAAAACATTTTATTGCCGTAGGAACAATCACTAAACTATGCCATTATGAAATGCTTATGAGCGAAATATTATGTTTGACAAATGATGGCTATTTTCACGAGTACAAATTTGAAGCCGCTCTCGAAAGTTAGCGTCCACTCTTGCCAAAGTCGATCGATTTCTGCGATTTTGGCACATATTGCAGTCTTCAATTCTTCGAGTGTGCGTGGTTTTTCTTCATAGACGCGTGATTTCAAGTATCCTCACAGATGGAAAGGTCGGGTGAGCGCGGAGGCCATGGGAGATCTCCAAAGCGTGAAATCACACGATTAGGGAATGCAGTTCGAACTGCAGTCATGGAAGCTCTTGCTGTATGGGCAGTGGCCCCATCCTGCTGAAACCATACTGACGCCCTATTTATTCCTCGTCTGAGAAGCTCTGGCAGGAAACAGGTTTCAAACATGTTGACCTAGCGGTATGAATTAACCGTTACCGTTACTCCTTAAAAAAACACAGGCCCAAAAATTGCGCACTTCCCAATACAGCACCAAACAGTCACTTTTGGGCTGTGTAGTGGTCGCTGATGTATTCCACGGGGGTTTTCTGAAGCCCAGAATGTTTGACAAAAAGTGAGACGTTGTTGGTAATCCCCTCATTCAACTGTTGGACTATCAATTTTATATGGATGAAACCCTAAGTCTTTGTGTAAAACTCGCTGCACAGTGCTTTGAGTTACTCGCAGTTCCGCAGAGTGCTGCCTAGCAGAGCGACCGGGACTTTGCATCATCAACTCTCTTACTTGATCCACATTCTCTGGTGTTCTGGCGGTTCGGGCAGGGCCAGGTGGTTTTCTTTTCAATAATGAACAAGTTGTTGGAAGTGTATCAACCCATCTAAGAATGGTATTCCGGCTGGGGACATAACCACAACGCCCGGTGTGGAATTTTCGCCTGAAGAGTCGTTGGGTGGTTATCACTGACTCACAATTTTTCACGTAAGTGTCGTAGGATTTTGGAATGTACAAGGGTTGAACAAACAAGGAAAGGTAAAACAATTA
Source organism: Limonius californicus (assembly GCA_014611495.1). NCBI lineage: Eukaryota > Metazoa > Arthropoda > Insecta > Coleoptera > Elateridae > Limonius > Limonius californicus. The sequence continues at coordinate 25,222 of JABXWE010104059.1, read as the reverse complement.
GTAAAGGAAGCAGCGGAAAATAAAATAGATATATTAATGATACAAAAAACGCATATCAAAGGAATTTCTACCACAAAAATCGATAACTATTACTGGTTTAACGGAGGCGGCAAGCAGAGCAGTTTTGGTACAGGCTTCCTAATTAGAGATAATATAAAAAAAATGATAACAGACTACAAGGTAATAAACGAAAGAATAAGCTATATAAGAATTAATGGAGTTTTTAGGAAATACGTAATAGTAAATGTACACGCACCAACCAATGACAAAGGCATTGAGACCAAAGAACAATTTTATGATGTGCTGGGACAACTGGTAGACGGTATGCTAAGATTTGATATCAAAATAGTAGCAGGTGATCTGAATGCTAAGATCGGAAAAGAAGAAGAGAACTGCTTAATAACGGGCAGGGAAAGCCTCCATAATAAGACAAATGAAAATGGCCAAATGTTAGTAAACTTCGCGGCGAGTAGAAACATGATAAATATCACAACATGGAATGAAAGAAAAGACATACATAAAATAACGTGGGCTCACCCAGACAACGTAACAAAAAACCAAATTGACCACATGATGATTACAAAAGTAACTATGAACTGTATAGGAAAAATAAGAACGTACAGAGGGGCAGAAATAGGATCCGACCATTACCTAGTAAAAGCAGTATTAAAACAACAAAAACCACTACTAAGGGAAAAAATTATAAGGAAAGAGAAACGGGATCTAAGTACACTAGAAAATGAGGTAGGAAGGCAGAAATACCAAGACAAATCGGAAGAATTAATTGAGTCATTAGAAAAGGCAGAGACAGTAGCAGAGGAACGGAAGAGGATCAAACAAGTATTAGAAAAAAATGCAGAGGTGATACAAAAAGGAAAAAGCAAATACAAAACAGATTGGTTTGATGAAGAGTGTGAAAGGGAAATTAGGAAGAAAAAGGAAGCCAAAAAGAGAATGCTAGCAAACAATAACCAAGAGACAAGAAGATCATACAAAGAAGCTAGAAACAGGGTAAATCGCACATGTAGGGAAAAAAGCGAGAGATGTTAAACAAAAAAATGGAAGAATTGCAGCAAAACTTCAATTACAAGAGCACAAGAGAATTTTATAAAAGTTTAAAAAAAGAAAAATCAGGTTACCCCACAAGAGTCACTTGTGGACTGAGAGATGCTCAGGGCCAGCTATGTATGGGAGACGAAAAGATTATGCAAATTTGGGGAAGCTTTTACAAGACACTATTAGTAATGCAAGAGGAAGAAGAAGAACCAGAACCAGAAAGGCTTGAAACAAGAGAGAGAGGAATAAAGGTTATCAACTTGGAGCGAATTTACAGACGTAATTAAAAAAATGAAAAATAACAAAACACCAGGGGAAGACAAGATAAATATAGAGTTAATAAAATACTCAGATGAAAAAATGCCTACTAGAGTTTTCGAGCTAGTCAGAGAAGTTTGGAGAAAAAGGGAAATAACAAGAGAATGGACTGTGGCAATTATAAGCCCAATCCAAAAAAAAAAAGGGAACCCAGAAAATATAGAAAACTACAGACCAATATCAGTTCTAAACACAATATACAAGATATTCACAAGTCTAATCAATAAAAGATTACAAGAAGAGGCCAAAGAAGTAACCGGTGACTATCAAAGTGGATTTAAAAAGGGTAAATCGGTGGTAGATCATATTTGGGTGATAAAATAAATTGAAGAAATGTGTAACAGGAAAAATATAAAAGTACAAGCACGGTTCATAGACTTTAGGAAAGCTTACGACACAATCAAAAGAAAGGAAGTAATAAGAGCGCTAATAGAATTGAAGTTTTCAAACAAAACAATTGAATGAATACAAAAAACATTAGAAAACACGGCAAACAAAATAAAATTCCAAGGAAGAACATCAGAAATTTTTATTAGTAACGTAGGACTGAGGCAAGGGGATCCTTTATCAACTACCTTATTTAACATGGTATTAGAAGCGCTATTAAGAAGAAGCAATATAAAAACAAACTACTTTATACCAAGACATGCCTACCAATGCCTAGCCTACGCGGATGATGTATTTCTGAGCAGAACAAAGCAAGAACTCAAAAATTTAGTGGAAAAATTGCAAGAAAAAGCAAAGGAAATTGGATTAAAAATAAACGACAGGTAAACAATATACACGATCATAGGAAGCAACTACAATACAGAAAATGAAGTATTAACAGTTAAAGCGAATAGTGGAGAAGTGCATTTAAAGGCACAAAACGAGACAAAATACCTAGGGGTGAAAATTATAAAGCAGGGAGAAAATAAAGATGAAATAATAGCAGGATCAAGATGTGTAGGCGCATATAGCAAACTCCTAGGAAATAAAAATGTATCCAGAAAAGTGAAAGAATGCGTGTACAAAACCATTATAAGGCCGACAGTAATATTTGCTGCAGAAACCTGGGCGACAGATGGAGAAATGGAAAAAAAACTAGAAATATGGGAGAGGAGACCCTTAAGGAAGATATACGGGGGAGTGAAAGAAGGAGAAAACTGGAGGAGAAGGACAAACCAGGAGCTACAGGAGTGCCACAAAGACAAGTCGATAACTTTAATAGTGAAACAGTGCAGATTAAGGTTGCTAGGGAGAATGAAAGAAGGTGATCTGGTGAAAAAAGTGTACAGTGCAAATTGGTATGGGAAAAACAGAAGAGGCAGACCAAGGAAATCGTGGCAGGACTGTGTAAACAAAGACATAGCACTCTTAAACGTAAACAACTGAAAGGAGGTAGCAAAAGACAGGAAGCTATGGAAACAAAAAGTTAAAAACATTAGCCAAAGGCCTCCAGGGCTGTAGTGCTGTCACTATATATATCGTAAGCAAACACACGGTGTTCTCGAGTCCAGAGCGGCATGATGGATACTAAATGGCAATTCAAGGGGAGTTGAAGGCCATCTGCCGTACCTCCCTAACCCCTCCACGAGCTGAGTACGGCGCGTTCCAAAAACATCCGTTTCCCGTGACTCGCCCTGTATATGCAACTGAAACGTGCGTGTTAAATCAAGAATCACAACACAAACTCGAAATATGGGAAAGAAAAAATGAAGAAACAGGGTGGAGAAGAAGGACTAACCAAGAACTAAAAGCTTTATACAAAAAGCCAGGAATAACGACCATCAAAACAAAAAGAGTGAGATGGGCCATGTAGCAAAAATGACAAATGAAAGAGTAACAAAGGAAATATTATTTGGAGAAACATAGGAACAAAAGATGAGAGGAAGACCAAGAAGAAAATGGATGGAGTGTGTGGGGATTTGACAAAATTAGGGCGAAAGAGAGGAAAGAATGGAGAAGAGCCTTCAAGCAAACCAAGGCCCTCGACGGCCTGTAGCACTAAAATATATATATCTTTATATAAAAGTTTCACATATTGTTGTTTCTGCTGTTTTCTTCCGTCTCTTCCTTGAGCTAGCCCTTCTTCTGTTTATTTGTCCTTCTTGCTTTTTGCTCTCTTGCTTCCCTTTTTTGTCCGCATATTTCCTCACACTCATTGTCAAACCATTCGTTCCATCTTTTCTTCTCTTTATATACAAGTATTTGCTCGTATGAGCCTTGGCTTATATTGCACCATTCTAGGTTAATATCTTTTTGTTTTTGTATCTTTTCTATTACTTGGTCTACTTCCTTTGCATAATTTTCAACAGTAATTACATAAGTGGTGATAATTTTTTTGCTAATTTTAACTAGATGCACGAATCTTTGTTGCTATAGAAATTTCACGAGTGGACGAAGTCCAGGAGTGGGAGCAACAAATATGAGTGCTAATCTAGTTAAAATTATCAAGAAAAATTATTACCACGAATGTAATTCGGCGTGATTATTTTTTAAACTATGTCGCAAAATGTTAAACAAGTATTTAAGTATTTTATTAAACAATTAAGAATATTTACAACTGTTGTTTGTAATGGTGCAATTATTGTAGGTAATTGTACAATTTCCTTGAGATGAAGAGGATGAAACAGTGTCTCCTCTTAAGTTGTTGATTACGGTTGCGTGATGCTCTTCGTCAAGTTGTAGGTAGGGTTTGATGGAACTTGCAGATGAGTGTCCTGTTATTTTTAACAACTGCTGCTCACCTACTTCACTTTTAGCTAGCTGTGTTACAGCAGAAGAACGATGTGAATGGTTTGTAATTTTTATTTTGTTAGGATTCAAGCCAATCTTTTGGGCCGCTTGTTTTGTCCATTTTCCTATTTCGTTTTGTCCTACCGGGAGATTTTTATACCACCCCTTAGATAAAGGTTCCTGCCAATATGGATTAGGTCTCAAAAATAAACGATATTTGAATATTTTCAGTTCTTTTTGACATTAATTTATGAAAAAGACGTACCGGACATTTGTTAGAGTCATTTTTATTTGGCGTTAAAAATTTGCTATCAGTTAACCTGTGCGATCCACCTTGTGCGGTTTTAGAAATTATCGGGTTATATTCTATCCTTCCAGTAACTGAAAGGATCAATTTTTCTATTATAATCCCTGAAATATTTTTCCTGGATAAGTTTTGTAGTTCCATTCCACAAAGTTTTGACAACAGATTCTTGTGCTCATGTTGGTTTCTGTAAGATTACTAATTGTAAAGTTTCTTCGAATTTATGCCAATTCACTCACCTTATGTTAGAGAAAATCTCAAAAGCGAAATCTGAATTGTACTTCCTAATGGCGACGGTGCTGAATTTTTAATGTTTATACTGAGACAAATGGCTGCGCTACCGTAACAACCAAGTCAATGCTAACTTTTTATGCATTTATTTAAACAAAGATCCAATGAAACCACGTGAAAAAATAATCGCCGTAATTTGCTACTAGCGAATAGTCAGTGTAATTCACTACTAGCGAATAGTCAGTGTAATTTTGATGCTATTGGTCGATTTGAAATTTTGTCTCATTACGATTGGTTGATAGGACTGTTTAAAAAATAATCTCTTATATTTTACTTGTTCAGCTTTTCAATTACTAATTTCCTGTTTGTCTTCTCTGTTCCATCTTGTCGTAGGCTCTTTTATTTCAGGCATGTTACCACCAGGTAGTGGTCTGAATCTGCATGTCCCCTCTATACGTTCTTACATCTCTTATCGCCTGCTCTCTATTTTTTTTTTACTATTACGTCGTCAATTTGCTTTTCTTCATCTGAGTCTCCCCCTGGCCATTTCCACGTTATTTTGTGCTTAAATCTCATGCTGCAAATTACTAAATCCAACTTTGCTGCGAGATTACACAGCCTATTTCTGTTATCACTAGTGTTGTCGTGTATTGTTTGTTTTCCTGCCACTTTACTTACATTTTCCTCTATACCAATCTGGGCATGAAAGTTTCCAAGTATCATATTTAGGCATCGTCTCACATACTTGTTCTAGTTTTGTCATAAAATTGTTCTTTCTCAATTTCGCGTTTATAAGTGACAGGTTTGCTGGTATCATCGTAACTCTTACAAATGAGATCCTGCCGTTTACTGGTTTAAAACTGTATTATATCTTTAAAGAGCTATGAACCCAGTGCCATTTCTCCCTTACTTGTTTTCCCTGGAGTACAACAGCACGAAGCTCTCTTTCTCAATCTCTCCTTGACCTTTCCATCTAATCTCTCGTAATGCGATTATGTCCACTTTATAGTTTATCAGCTCTTTCGCTGTTCCGCTCATTTTTCCTGGTGTTAGAAGTGTTCTTACATTCCACGTCCCTAGATTTATGATTTTTTTTCTTTGTTTCTTGCTACTAGTTTCCATTCTTGTATCTCTGCAGTCGTAATCAGTTTCCCCGCCGTTTTTTGCTTGCTTTTCGGCCTTAAACTTGAGCTGATTGTCCTTATGGTTCCACATACATTTTATTATTTATCTTTATCTTTTGATAGTCCATTTTAAATTTGTTCCCTATTCTCATTCCTTACCTATTTCTCTTAATTTATTTTGGATGAAATAAAGACTGATATATTTTAGTAAAAAATTGAACATGAAAGCTTATTTTTCAGTCTGTGTAAAGGAGCTGGAGTTGTTTTATTTTATCGGCACATCTTTTATTTAATATGAAAACAATGTCGACAATAAATTTTTCTTAAATATTAAATATTTCATGAATTACAATGAAAAAGTTAATATATTTTGGGTTAGTACATCAGTACTTGTGCCATGTATGCTCAAAGATGTCTTGTGCAATGTTATTTAGTACAAAACTATTTTATTAATCAATTTTATTGCCGAAAAACCATTTCTTGGATATACTCAAAATGTAATACAAATTCAAAAAATGCGAAGTTTTCCATGTGAGAATACTTTCTAGTAATATTAGAAGAACAAGAAAAAGTTACATGATTTCATGTCATGTTACAATACGTTTATCAAAACTCACTTTGATTCCAAAAAATAGAGTTGATTCAAATTCCATAACACCTGATGTTTTATTAAAGTTCATTATGGAAAAATCTTAATCGGAATAAAATACAAAAACTCCTAGTAATGCAGAATTATATCACAATACATGTTACTTTGTAGTGATGAAGAAGAGGATAATTATATATGGAAGATTGATGACGACCAACCAGGTCTCATCAATGTGAACTTCCCCGCCCTGCCAAAAGAAGTCCTTAATGACAGTGAAAGTAGTGAAAAGAATGTTGACACTGAAGACAGTGAACAGAACGACAAATATGAAATGAAACCTTGTATTGTATTGGTGCAGAGATTAGAAAACATGCTTAACAAACTGGCAACTGTTTCTACATCAGAAAACGATGAACTAAGATCGATTGAGAGGTAAGTGTTTAATTTGCAACTGTTGTTAAAATTACCTTTCAGTGTGATTTGATCAATTTACTGTCCTTTTACTTCCATAACCTCACTTAAACTCCCATTAATCAATTTAAAAACCTTGCAAGGATAAATGGTATCCCCTTAGTTTCTTTTGTTTTTCCTAATTTTATATTATTACAGACTCACCAACTTGAACAACCTTGACTTGAAAAGAAAGGGAGACAAATCACCGAAAAGAGGTAAACTGAAGAGACGCAAAATCATCAAACCATCTGGTAGTCCAGCTTCCAAGAGCGAAACAGATAATTCTGACAACGATATTTCCGTATTAAGTATGCCGTCAGTACTTAGCCCACCCATGAGTGAAATCAGTTGCGAGGGAATGTTGCAGGCCTTAATAAATTTCAGTGGATCAACGTCTGAATTTGACATGGACACCAGTGGTACAGAAAGTGAGAAAATTGAGAAGAAAAAGAAGAGGAAGAAAAGGCCTACCAGTGCTGGAAGTAATAAGGAAAATCAGCCAGATAATCAAGACAATGATAAAAATACTCCCAAGGTAATGAGGATTTTCAGTGTGTGCAGGTTATCAATATGGAGATTTACGTAATATTTAAAAATAATGGAATTATTTTCAATTCACGTTAAATCTGAAATATACTTTGTATTGTAGGGAACAAATTGAGTAAATTTGTTTTTTCATTCCTAAGAAAAATTTGGGAAAAAGAAAACAGATTTGATATTTTTATTGTTCTCGTGATTGTTGCAGAATAAGACAATTACAAGTAAAAAAAAAACAAATATCTAAAATATCCAAAGGAATTTTTTTGAGAAAGTTTACCAATTCATTAGGACTTGATGAGCTGGAAGATTGTTTTCAAACAAAAGTTTTTTGTCACTAAATACTTAAAACGTTAATTAAAATTTACATATTCACCTAACTGGAATAAAAGGTATCGGTTCTTATAAATATGCTTATTTCATGTTCAAGGAATTAACTGCTGAAGAACTTGCCGAGGCAGAAAAGAAGAAATGGAGAAACGATCCACTTCTAAAGGGAAAACTTTCTGAATCAGGAAGTGAAACAGAATCTGATGGAACTTTAGAAGGAGAAAATATTCTTTCAGAAAAGACAAAAAAGAAATTGGAAGCATTAGAAGCAAGAATGGAAAGAAGGTACAGTTTTTTTCTTACACTACCGGTCAGAAGTTTAAGTTCACCCTCCGATTTCTGTGAAATTGAGTAGTAATACAATTTATTCGCCAAAATTTTTTATTTTCATAGCTAATTTATTTAAAAATCAACATCAATACATAAAATCATAATTTTCAAAGACTTGTTGTTCAAATTATGAAATTATTCCAGTTTGTTCACACAATTTTGGATTCTTTAACATATGCTTTCACTTTTAGAACAGACGCACATACTTTCGGCATTCGTGCAGGTAATTTTTCGAGAAATAATGACTGTTTTTGATTTGTTCGCAACTCGCCCCATAGCAGTTTTATAGGGTTGAGTTAATTTAGTTAATTTCTTTTTGTTTTTCTTTGGACCAAATGTATTTTTTAACACAATTTTGATGGGTGCTTGGGATCATTGTCCAGTTGAAAAACAAAACCACGACCCGCAATTCGTTTTCCGGATGGAAAAGCATGACGTAAAATATTGTGCTACATTTTCGTATCCATTATGCTTTTATTTGCACGAGATCACCGACTTTATCTCCTGCAAAACATCCCCAGGCCATAAAAGGATCCTCCACCATGCTTTACGCATTGATTTGACATTCGTTTGCCTACTTGGCGATGGACATACTGCCGACGTTTTCCTTTGAAAATTTAAAATTTTGATTTGTCAGAAAATAAAACTTCGAACCACTGCTCAGCCGTCCAATCTTTGTGTTTTCGAGCCGAATTCAACGTTTTGACCTTATTTTGTTAGCGTAGCAAAGGCTTTTTGACGGCATTACAACCTTTCAAATCATAATTGCGGGGGCGCTGTTGTACAGTCTTAACTGATACTGCTTTTTCCTACGTAGAATTTAATTCGCAAATTTCCGGAGGAGTTCGTTTTCGTTCATTTTGCAGGCAAATGAATTTGTCTTCACTCTTTGACGTTACTCTTGGCTTCCAGAACGTTAACGGCTCGTATTCAACTCAGTTTCTTGCTTCCGCTTCAACGGGTTCATGACTGCGGTTTGAGAAACTTTATTTTTTCGGGAATTTTTCGCGCTGAGTAGCCTTCATTGCAAAATGTCACGATAGTTGCTCCAGTTTTGACACTTACGTCTGCTTTCCGACCCATTTTTCTATAATTACAAGGTAAAATTGGAAATTCAATGCCTTATCTACGTCTATAAGTTATATCCATATAAACTATATTTGTTGAGCATTGAGCTAGAACGTAAACAAACGCTTGACAGGAACATTGATTTACCGGATGGGTATTTACGTAATATTCCTTGCATTTCTAAATTAACCTTCGCGCCGTCAGAATTCTTTTTTAGACGAATTGGTGATTCTGAAAAGAACCATTTTTTTAAGTAAAGGTGTTTTATGGACTTGGAGACATCTGCATTACAAATATTGACGTGAAAGCAATCCACTGTTAAGTAGTCCAATGGCAAACTATTTACCGTTTAGTCAGAAGTAGTTTTCCTTTAACGAGACTTTTAAAAGCATTCTTGTCATAATAAGACTATTATTTACTGTTTTAACAACAAATTGTATAATGTCAAGTCAGTAAAATCTCAGGATTTTCTTCTAACGTCGAATTATACAATTTTACTATTAATTGTTTTTCATTTAAAGTAGTAGGACGCCCCCCCCCCACGATTACATGTTTCTGGAACAACTTGCTTCATATTAGGAAAATAAACACCGGGCACTATACAAACGCTCCGAAAACCGATAATCACAAACTTAACCCGGTAATTACGAGTGCAAACTAAAGGTTTTGAGCGTCAATTACTCCCTAGGTAACGAGGCATTAGCGTTATCTACCGTAGACCAATCACAGCGCGCGCTCGGGTGAGTCAAACACGTGCGTTTGTTGACGTTCTAGCTCACTGCTCAACAAATGCGAGTTTGGACGCTCAAAATAACAACAGAATAATTATTAATCACCACACAGCAATAATAAAAATGTTCGCTTAACTCGAAAAAGTTGGAATGAAATACATTTTGGTTGTCATGGAAACCATTAAATATCGATAAACAAAAATCTTTATCTATTTTAAGGCCTGTGTGACGGCACATAATTTAGTACAACATTTTGTTCAGTATTTTACTCAAAGGGTTTTTACAAAATTCTGTGTCGTGTCATACAGCAGAATTTTGTACAAAGTCGGCATTGCAATTTTTAATGTTTATTGACAATCACAGAGGGCAGAGAAGAATATGTTTTGTAATAGTCCGGACCTGGTGCCGGGTAAACTCAGAGCCAGGGCTCACTGGGAATAAAATTGTTTATCGGATCAACAGTTTTATTCCTATTTATTTACAATTCTACCTTGAATTAAAATACTGGATGTAACTAAATATACAATAATAAAGGAAACTAAAATACTGGATTCTGAACAAACTACAACAATAATATATCAAAACGGTGTTCTAAAATGAAAATCAAAGCTGCCGTAGTTCGGCCCTGGAATGCAGATAGTCTGGACGCGGTCCGCGCGGGTCGAGCGGAGAGCGGCGCGAGGTAGTAGTTGGACTCACAGCTGGGCTGCACGCTCGCTTTACTGAAGGCCAATCAGCTGCTAAACAACTAACGAATTTTATTATTACAATGCAAGTTAAACGAGATTACTCGCAGCAACTGAATTCTAGCAGCTTCCTTGGTCTTGTGTTCTCGATTACCTAGCAGTGTATGCACTTCGTTCCGGTTCCCTATAACTAGAATAAAATAAGTGATGCGATTCCTATCGCCGTTGCAGTGAACAGTATTCGTGGTTTTCGCCGGTCGATCGCGGCGTTTAGCGATTTTAGCAGGACTTCGGATTTGTTTAGAATTCTTAAAGTGAATTCCAAACGGAAACGCGGGTTGCCCCAGGCTAACGAAATGGTACTGCGATATCCGTAGTAAATTCTGTAAACTTCTTTCAATGCGGTGTTTTCCAGGTCAGGTGAAAATACGTAAATACGTTTTAAGTGCTCGGGATAAAATCAAATACAGGACACACTGTCAAAACGCGGGGTTACCCAGGCTAAATCAGTGTTTGACGGAAATCAATTACGGAATAACTTTGTTAAAACTCGGGATTACCCAGGTTAAATCAGTGTTGACTGGATTTCTAGGATTTTCAGGTATGCGGTGGACTGGTTTAGTTAAAGGATTCGGGTAATAAGTTCAGGTTACTGGACTGGTTTTGGAGCTGGACTTTCTTCTCCAGTGTGATGGCTCATCGGTTTGCGACTACCAGCGCCTTTCCGGTGAAACAATACGCGGAAAGTTTCTAAATAAATTTCAAAACGCGTTCAGGCCGGAAACTTCGTTACAGTTTACAACGTGATTACCCCGCCTGCCTACACTCCACGCACTTTCTCATATCGCGCTCGCGTTCTTTATTGCCGCAGCTTGTTTGTTTGTTGTACGTTCACGTAAAAAAAATTAATGAATAGAAGCGCTACGAACTTATGCATTAACCTAATATTATAAAATCTTGTTAGAATTCTACTTTATCGACGGTCACATGATTATTTTGACAGTTTTCTCACAGATATCGTAATTTGTACCTATTTGCGCATGCTCACAGACCGAATTGTGCACAAAGTTATGTTCAAAATTTTCTACAAAATTCTGTGCCGTGTCATACAGGCCTAAAGATAATTTTAACGAAAAATCGAATTTCGAAAGGTGAACTTAAACTTTTGACCAGTAGTGTATATTCTGTTGAAAATTTGATAATGTAGCTGAATGTATTTTTTTTTTGCGCTTTCTGTATTTCCTTTTTATTTTGCTATTTTCCTCTTACATTATAAAATATGTACAGCAATTTCTAGTTTTATTATAACATTTTAATTAATTTTGTTAGAGACTTCTAACTAGTTTCCTAGATGTTTTTATAAGGATTTGATTGTATTTATCTGATCACTTACTGTAATTCAAGGTTTTTAAATTGGTGTTGTTCGTAGTATACTAACACAGTATTCAGTAATTTATTTTTCTTTGCAACTAGCACTTACCTTTATCTGAAATCTGTCCTCGGCCTTTCTGTACATATATCCTTTTGAAACTAAGCCTCCGCAGCAAACATCCTTTTGCATCAATTATTTTACCACCGCTTATTTTTAATATATTAAGACAATTAGACACCATCACCTGTGTGTTATAAAAGCAGTGTTGTAAGCTCAAAAAGTTCTAAATCTGAATCATTACATAATTATAAGAGAACTACCTCTACAAATTCGTTTCAAGAAAGTTATTTATTTTCCCAAAAAGTAAAATTGTAAATTATAAATATAAATTTAAGAGTTGATATAAGCTTTTGCTTCCCTAAAGATTACATTTTAAGAGCATTCATTAGCTCAGATGAAAAATATTACAACTCAAAAAATGCAGTTTTTGAAGAAAAACAATCTAAGAAATATTTTTTCATTGTAGCTCCTATTCAATTGAGACACATTCACTCTATGTGACAGCAAAGCTTGTAACATCACTTTAAAATAAATAATTCACAGTATACAACTTCTAACTTTATTTATTGATACAATTATTGGCACTGCAGGTATTTGAGATTAATTAAAATGCTTATGCATTTTAAATCTCCTTAGAGTCTTTTAAAAGTTCCTTGGAGTTTCTAAGAAAGTTTTGCCTGGAAACTTTCTTATTTCAAAGTATTTAATTTCAAAGTATTTAGAGAACTTACAACACTGCACTGGGTACTGGGAACAAAATATTAGAACATTTACTGTTAATCATTGAATATTTGCAAATCTGTTATATTCATTTTAGTTTCTGTGGTTATCATAAAACTGGAAACAGGACACAAGGAAGTAAACAACACTCACTAAAAAATGTGTAATCCATGACTAGGTACGATTATATAACATAAAAAGAATTAAAAATCAAAGACTGTGTTCCTACAATTTTTATAACGCATTTTTAAAATATATATTATGTAATTACCGGAAATTCAAAAATTGGTTTATGATTTGTTTTTAAATTATGTCATGATTGATTGAGATGACTGATTTTTATTTGGTAAAAATTCAAGCCGTATTTGTTGGTAAGGCACTATAAACCCTTTAAAACATTTCAAAAAGTATCAAGATTTCCTGAAACTTTTGCTTGGAAAATCAAGTTTCATTAGCACCGGAACCAAATATTAAAACCTTTATTATTATTTGTTAATTATTGAATATGCATTGATGAATTAGGTACAATACAGCTTTGCTAATCCGAACAGATAAAAATTTTAAAAGTAAGGCAAGAAACAATATAAGAATTTATTTTTTATTTACAAATTGGAAAAATTTTATTAACGACTTGTTTGAATTGTGTTTTAATATGAATAAATTTATAAGTATTTGTGTATTCAATATTATGTTAATACAATTTTTATAATACACTTTATTTAAAAATCAGTAGCATGTACTCAACAATTGATTTTTTTTTAAATTTTATTTTAACCAGTTCACCAATCTAGTGCTATGCATGGTTTAGTTGGCTTAGTTTACATTTAACACTATTGACATACCGGGATTACCATAGTGGTTTACCCGTTCACTATTGTCATTCACTATCACTGTCATCAGTTGAAAGAGGATCTTGGGTCAGTTTACATTTTAAGCGCTGGTGTATATGCTTTGCTCCTAGGTTGTAGTGAGTTGCTCCCGCACAGTTGTTTATATTTTTGAAAAATGTTCTTGCCGTTTTTCTGATGAACTGCTCGATGGTTGGAATGTTTAGTTCGGTGTGTAGTTGCTGATTTCTTACGTACCATGGTGAGTTCGTGGCTATTCGTAATATTTTATTTTGCAAGACCTGGATCTTCCTGAGGTGTGTCGATGAAGCTGAGCCCCATATGCTGCTTGCATACATTGCTACTGGTCGAATGATTGCTTTATAGATGAGCATAATGCATTCTATTTGCAGTGAGCTTTTCCTATTTATTAATGGGTAAAGCAAAGGAAGTCTAGCATAGCTTGCGTTTAATTTATATGAAATCCCCAAGTTAATTGTCAATCTAGGTAAACTCCTAGGTATTTAATTGCACTATCCCTTGTATTCCATAATATTTCTTCATTGTTTATAACAATGTTAGCTGGGCGGCGAAGAGTAAACACTTTAGTTTCACATTTTGTTGGGTTAAGAGATATGTGCCATTTGTCCATCCAGTTCGAGATTGTATTTACGCTGTTTTGTAATTCGTTTGAGGCTTCTAATAGGTCATTGCTCTGGGTGAGTAATGCCGTGTCATCGGCGTACATAGCAATTGTTGTATTGTCTAATCGAGGGATATCGTGAACATAGATGTTGAATAACAGTGGTCCCAATATGGAGCCCTGTGGCACACCCGCATGGATAGGCTTGGATGTTGAAAATGTGGAGTTGACTCTTACAGAAAAGGTGCGCTGAGTGAGGAATGAACGTATAATACTTATCAGGTAGTCAGGGATATCGATGTGTTGCAATTTGAATAGTAGGCCTTCTGTCCAGACCTTGTCAATGGCCTGGGCAATATCTAAGAATGCTGCGGTGGTGTACGCCTTGTTTTCATAACGTCTTTCTATAAATTCCACAATTCGCTGCAGTTGATGTGTGGTAGAGTGTTGAGATCTAAACCCAAATTGAAATGTAGGGATTGTGTTATCTAGTTCTAGTTTCTGAAGTAAATGCCTATTTATAATTTTTTCCAACAACTTTTGACAATGAAGGGAGCAAACTGATTGGCCTATAGCTTGATGGGGCGTGCTTGTTTTTGCCAGGTTTGTGGAATACTAATATTTGTGCGTGTTTCCAGGCAGCAGGAAAGTACCGGAGTCGCAGACAGGCATTAAACACTGATGATAAGTAAGCATATCCTTTAGTTGAGAGGTTTTGAATTACAATATTTGGGATAAGATCATATCCTGGTGCTTTTCTTACCTTAAGGCTCATGGCTAGTTTTTTGATTTCCCGTGGAGACGTTGGTTTGATTTCATCACGTAGGTTAAGCTCGTGTTGTGTAGATATTGTCTCACTTTGTCATCAAATACATTTCCATTATTATGAGTTGATGAGAAAACTGTCTCAAGGTGATCCGCAAATGCATTGCATGTGTCTTCATCGCTCGTTATAGTTACGTTTCCTTGTTTTATTGGTCCAATTACTTGTGGTTGTCGAAGAATTCTCTTAGTAGCTTGCCACATTGTAGGGTCACCTGGTTCTAGCTCTTTGATATAATTTTGGTAGGACTTAATTCTGTATTCATCTACTTCACTTTTTACTCTACGGATTAGTTGATTTAGTTGTATTTTGTATTGTTGTTGGCGGGTTTTTTGCCACATTCGTCTAATTCTATGCTTTTCATTTATTAGTTGTAGTATTTCTGATGGTGGATGCATGTGTTGGTTTGGTCTTCTTTTGGTGCCGTTTGTCGTGGCTGCTGCTATTGATTCTTTTATTGCTTGTAGAAAGTTATTTATTTCTTCATCAATCTGCAGTGTTGTTAGAATTTTGCTAGGACATTTAATGTTGTCATTCAGTACTTTCTGGAAAGTATCCCAGTCAATTTTACCATTGATGAGTTTTGGTAATGGAACTTCTTGCTGTGGAATGATATTGAATGACATTAAGATGGGCAGATGGTCGGAGTCCAGTTCCGTCAATACATTTTGATAAATAGGTCGTGTAAAAGTTTTTAAGTAATACAATATCCAGAATATCTGGAAGTCGATCTGTTCTGTATGGATGATATGTGTATTGGTCAGGAGTTGCTATTTGAATCGCATGAGATGTTATGTAGCTGTTTAACCGTACACCATTTGGATTGTTGATTCTGCAGCCCCAAAAGGTATTTTTGCTGTAAAGTCTCCAATGGCCATTGTCGGTTGATTATCGTTGAAAATAGCTAAGACATCATTTTCATTAAATCTTCTATTTGGTTGTTTATAACAGCAGGCTACTTTGACTAGTTTTGACTGAAACTGCTACCGCTTCTAGATTATTAAGATTTCCTAGATCTATTTCACGAATTTCTAGTTTGCGTTTAGCTATTATTGCTACTCCTCCTGACGCTATCACAGCCGTTCTATCTTTCCTAAAAATATTATATCCTGGTATTTTAAAGTTTTCTGTATTGATTAAGTGGGTTTCTGATACACAGGCAATATCCACGTTATGTCTTGCCAGAAAGGCAATAAATATAGTACGCTGACGCTTGATGCCATCAGCGTTCCAGTTCATTAATGTTAAATTATTAAATATAATTTGTGTTAACAAGAGATTTTTTTGTTTATTAGTCGCCATTTAATGCGCCTGTAAGTAGTGACATGATGAGTGGTACTAATTTATTTATATGTTTGATAATATCGACTATTGGTTTAACAATCGTTGTCACAATATTGGTTGGGTTTTCGAATTTTATGGATGGGACAGTGTTCATGTGTTGTGCTACGTTGGTGTAAGTCCTTCTTCCATCAACGAACGATGATTTCATGTTAGTTCTAGGTTGTCTTGTTGGACTGTTACTGTTCATTTGTTTGTTTTGTATTTGTTTAAAATGATCACAGCCTCTGTAATTGGCCGGGTGTTCTCCACCACAGTTTACGCATTTTGGTTTATCGTTTGGCTTTTTGGGGCAGGCTACGTATAGGTGTGTGTCTAAACATTTTACGCAATGTGGCTCCAGTTTACAGTAGTTGCGTGTGTGCCCATAACGTTGACAACGTTTGCACTGGGGGATGTCTTGAGACCGTTTCCTGGGCTCAACTGATACTATGCAATGCATGAATTTAGAGAGGTTGAAAATTTCGTTTGCATCATATGATTTTTCCAATTCAAGTGCACAAATCAGTATCGGTAATTTGTCTTTGTTGTATAGTCTGGAGACCTTAGTTACTGGATATTTTTTTCTTTTTAACTCGATCGTTATTTCTTTCTCTGTTAATGAAGCGGGTATGCTGCGAATCACGACTGATAGTTTATTTGCTTGATCTGCAGGGTTACGGAATGTATGATATTTTAAATTATTTGTGTCATAGAATTCAGTAAGTTTGCGAAAATCGTCTGTGTTACTTAAATTTATTCGCAAAAATTTACCTTTGCATGCTGTAGTAAATTCGCCGGCTGCCAGGCTCTTAATGTCTTCAGTTATTTTTTGGTAGTTGTCACCTTCGTGTAGATATATTGGTGGGATTTTGTCTTTTTTTGTTGTTTCTTCAGAGACAGTTCCAGCTACGGTGTCCATGGGTGTCTCTCCTGCTACATTACATCCTTGGTAAATTAATTGCGACGTGTTTGCATTTTGAGATACATAATATTTGTTGCTTTTTAGAAGTGCACTGGTATCAAGCAGGTATCTTTTACTATTGTCTATTGGCGGAGATAGTTCTCTGCTATCACGTTTATTATTATCCTTGGTCATTGTTATTAAACGCGGTGCCCTTCCGATGGGCCCAGTTGGTAGTTTTAATCACTTGGCCTTTCGGCCGCACTTGCCGCTATGTCGTGCACTTAAACCTCAGCAATATCGGAATGTCCTTACTCGTAGAAACTCAAGCAGCAACTATAGTTTAGAGTCACTCGGGTGCTCTGGGTTAAGATCCACGGTGTGATAGCTGCAGAATCGCAAATCGCATTGAAATACTCTTGAATTTCATTTTTAATATGCGAACCCGTTTCAATCACTAAACCTCTAAGAAAAAGGGCGCTCCCCGATAGACAACCCAGTGATATATTTTAGCGTTTTAAAAATCGATATAACGACAATTTTCGAGATTACTTAACCGCGATTACTTATACTACGCCGATTTTTCGAATGCAATCTGTCAACTTGACACTTGTCATGGGAACGAACAATTGATTAACAATATATGTTCATATAGTATTTTATAATTCCCAGTTACCCATATCTGGATAATAACCCACTTGTCCAATTTCTATACTAACATTTATCACACATAAACAAACAACTAAACTATCACCATGATACAGAGACGTCCGCAAGGTACCACAGCCAACGTCGCGCTCCAATTCACATAAATCAGAAAACGAGACAGATGAAGATGTAGGTCTTAGTTCAGAACTCGAAGATGATTCGAAGGATGTTAAACCAAGCATAATTATTAATGATGATACAGACAGCGACATTGAGTTGTAAGGTCTACAAGTCACTTTAGTTTGTGTTACTTGATCATTCTTACTATTTAGTGTGTCGATGGTCAAGAAGAAGAGTCCAGCAGCAAAGTGCAAACCGAAAACTTCAATATGCATATCAAGCAGTGAAGAAGAGGAAGAAGAAGATGATAATGGTGATGACGATTCAAGTAGCAAGAAGAAGGGCCGGAAGAATATTCGAGCTGTTAGTTTAAATACGTTTGGGTATTACGTGAGAACTGAACTTAATATCTGTCTTTATTTAGATATTGTCTGATGAAACATTGGATGAGAAAACCAAGAAGGCTACTTTAGTTGAGAAGAAACGAAGTGACCGCTTGGTTGAGAAGCAAAAATATGTAAGTATCATTTCTACAGAAGCTCTTCAATTTCTAAGCATCCAATTTAATTGCAGCGGGATAGCGTTATCTCGCAATCAGAGATTCTGTCCCAAGAGGAAGGGCTTATTTTGGATGTTGATGTGAAAACGCAGGCTCCACTGGTGGTAGTGCATGCCCAGTTGACTAAACGCTTTAAAGCTCATCAAAAAGAAGGTGTGCGCTTTATGTGGGAAAATTGCTACGAAGGAGTGAAGGAGTTACAAAAAGAGCCGGGCTCCGGTTGCATTATTGCACATTGTATGGGTTTAGGAAAGTCATTCCAGGTAACTTATAAACTCATTTTGTGACTTGATAAAATTAATAATGTGTTGCGTGATTAATGTCAGCTTAAATTTTCAGGTGGTTGCATTAGTTCACACTTTATTTGCTCATCCCGTGACGAACACAAGCCATGTGCTGATTGTTTGTCCACTTTCCGTGGTACTCAATTGGAAAAATGAGTTTAAGCAAGGCTTGGATGGTTTAACCCAGGTCAAAGTATTTTGTGTAAGGTAAGCGTTATTGCTCTATTAGTTACAACATGTGATCAAAAAGTTCAGTTAGAGAGTGATGTGAATGACAAATGATTGCCCACACAGGAGCATCTGCAGTTTGGCAATTTAACTAGCTTGATTAATAGAAATCGTTATAAACTAATGGTGAAAGACAGCATGCAGTAATTTGCAGAGAGGTGCGGACCAATCACGAAGAGGAGGAGGAGTTAAGGGATGGCGCCAAGTTTAAAAAAGTGTTTTACTTTAAAAACCAGCAATTTTCATTGCTCTCATCGGATTTTGCCAATCTGTATTTACAGTTTACAGTGTGGCCAGAAATACCTTTAAAATAAGCAGTGTTCACTGTTTCTCATTTATTTTTGTTTACAAAAAATAAAATACAAGCAGCAGATACAAAATTCCAAAAGTTTAACCCAACTGATGCTATACAGTATACTTTTTTATTATATTTAATTTATTACATAGAAAACTGTTAACTGATGGATATTAATATTGATGAATAAACAATAAACTACAAATATAAATATAAAATTGTAAACGATTAAACTGTCTTCAACTCTCCACCAATCCCAACTGACCTTCCATCAACCAACTCACTAGCTAACAAAAATTCTGAATATTAAACACATGATTATGCAATCTTTTTAAAGAATACTTACCGATTTATTTTCATTTCTTATTAGGGTAATATATCTGTTTCTCGATTTTTCGTTTCATGCACATATTATTGCTTTTCTTTCGCTTTAAATTATTTTTGAAAGTCCTAAACGAGTCCATAAATTCCAGAAATCATTCTTTGTATAATTAACAACTTCCTCTAATGCAATCTGTAAATATATCGTGCCTTTGCTGCTAGTTCTAATATTTTTTTAAGATATAACTCTCGATTTCTATCAAAATTTATACATTCATATGCTTCATTATTGTTAGACTTTTCAATTATGTATTGATATAATTCATCCTGATAACGAATTTTAGTGGTTTTGGGTTCTTAAATATGTAAAGCTTCATTTGAATGTTCTCTACTAAGAAGACCTGAAACAGACTCGCTCCTCCCTGAAACATTCTTCTCATTCTCCCTTTCATGCAAAGCTACTGCATGGATATGTTTACACAGGGCAGTTTTCACAGCGTACTCTGGACATTCACATGTGTATCGATGTGTACATACGTAACATTCATTACAATATACACTTCTACAATCCTCATCACACAATTAATTAACGGAAACAATATAAAATTTCTCACCTGATGACGTTTTCACTCGAAACTTACCAAACTCCACTATTTGTACCAAATTTATCATTTCTTCCGCCTTTTTGTGTGCTTGAACTGTAGTTTTGTACTGATAATTATTAGCATTCGGCCTCTCGCTGTTTACAGTTCTTTTCTACATTTTATCATCAACAAGTTCTTTTAATAAATCCAACAATTTTTCCACTCTAAAAATTTTATAAATAATCATTTAATTTCAGAAAATAAATAACGTTTCACCTGATATTTCGATCCCTATTAATTTTATTATGCTTTAATAGTTTATTTAAACTCTCAATGGCCATGTTGGTATTAATTCCAGCATTAATCCTATGACAATGAGCCGACATCATAATTTGATTATCACTCTTAAAATAGTATCTGAAAACCCAAATAATTTACTGTCTACTAATTAAACAATTAACATAATAATCATACCGTTTCAGGTAATTTAAAAAATAAAATTCTTCTTCTTCTTCCAAATACTTAAAACATCTTTCCATTAAAGTTGTAAAATTTTCTACATTTGTCTCCTTCAAAAGGTTTCTCAGGTCAGTCTTCATTCTTAATTTATTTTCTTTCTTTTTTAGTTTCGATCTTCCCTGGATATTCCAATTTTTCACGATATGCCAACTACACAGTGGATGTGTAGGTTTTCTTTCAGTTTGCATCACCTTAGTCCATGCATTGTAATATTTAGGGTCATCATCAGTCATTATAAATTCTACTTCAATGTATTCTCCCATTTTTTCTTTTAATCCCCTAAAAAAAAACTTCTTGTATTACTTGGTCTAATCTATTAGAGAGCAAAAAAGCAACAGGGAATCCCATATTTTGATCATCCTTAATTAATACTGTTGTCAAGTCCCAATTCCTTCTATTGGTCCCATGAGTTCCATCGATACAAATTAGTCGTTTATGATCCCTTAATTTCTTCTCCATGATGTTGTTCATAAAGCCCACTGCAAAATCTTCTTCATTCAAGTAACAATGACCTTCACCTACATATAATACTTTAACAGATTAGTTTCCACCACCAAGTAAATTTCCCACAACCCAACAAGCCCCACAAAAAACTATAACAAATTAGTTCCTACTGCCAGCTAAACCACGTGACTCCAGAAAAACTAACTAAATTGTAAAATCCCAACCATGCAATACCTACTACCCTTACGTGCCAGTTTATATACAAAACAAAACAATATTCAAAATGTTTACTTGCCAATTTTTTTAAATATAAATGCCCGGTTTTTCCCTTCGGCATCCCATTCTTCAACTTTTAGTGCTTAGCCAACATGTCATCTGCATCTCTTTTTTTTATCTATATTGAATTTTCTAATTAAATATATTAAATCTGCTCTTGTGATTAAATTAATTCTCTCCAGTTGATTATCCTTAATTTTTCTTGCATCCTGTAATATTCTTTCGTTTGTGACTCCTGCCTTTAATTGTTCCACTACCATTTCCTGTTCTTGTTTCAGCAACTGCTTTGTTCTTAATTCGTCTTGATGTCCCACATGCGCTTCAATAAAGCGCACGTTTACCATGCCTATAAAGTGTATAACTGCATAATTACTATTAATAACCCAACAGAAACTTTTCACAAATTACCATTTGTTAGAAATTTTGCAGTTATCCTTGATGGGCATATTCTTGAAATTTTAATACTGCCGCCAGTCTTCATAGCTCTTTTGGTACAATTGGATTGAAAGCCTAAATTAAAATATTTCAATTAATTATTGTTAATGTTTATTTTAAAAATTGTAACTGCCCTACCACGCCAATTACTTCGATTAGAATTGTAATAAACATTTTGATCACCATTTGAATTTGTATAGGTTTTTGTCACATGCATAATCGACTTTCCTGTTTTCCTTTGTTCTCCAAGCTTGGAATTCCTCCTGAAACTCGGATTAGATTGGTTGATACTTGTGTTAAGTGGTTAATTAGAATGTCACAGCTTCCAAATCCTTCTGCTTTATCTTCGGGCATAAGGGGCAATAAATATGTCGATATGTTGTTTCCACTTTGCTGTTGTGTATTTCTCTCAAATGACGATTCTTTGCTGAAACCCTAGTAAATTGTGAAAAAGTGAAAATTACTGATTTTAAAGGTATTTCTGGCCACACTGTAAGTACAGATTGACAAAAACCAAAGCAATGAAAATTGCTGGTTTTAAAAGTACAACACTTTAAGGTAAGGTATAAAAGTGGCGGGATCTTTATCTGACCGAGAGAACAATAAAGTAGGTCAAATTTTTAAACTTGGCGCCATCCCTTAACTCCTCCTCCTCTTCGTGATTCGCAAATTACTGCATGCTGTGAAAGACTCCCAGGTTGTCACTCTACGCTTCTCCCCTCCACACACACTACTATTTGCTAATAAACCCAATTGACCGGGAGGGGGGGGAGCAACTTAATTTGTTTACACTACAGGGTCGCGTTAGGATGGTTGCTATGGCAACGGTGTAGATCCGCTTTTGCACGTGGTTTGTAGATAGGTTGGGCACAATGTGCCGAACGAATCCGTGCATCCGTCTTCAAATCCCAAAAATCTCAATTTCTTAAGGGTTTCGGACCTGCACCGCCTGCTGTCGGTGATCCATGACTGAGGGAGGTTTGTCTGTCTTTTTGGTAGAAATGAACATTTTCCGCGGTTTCTATTTTCGGAACGAGAAGAAGTAGCGCAATAGGATTTGCGCTGTTCAAAATCACTAAAACATGTCTGTTTGCAATGTACATTTTCCTTTTTTCTGTAAAAGACATTTTCTAGCAGCTTTACATCAGTATGAACATACATGATTGCGTGTCTCATGAGTAAAGCTGGGCAATTGCATATTTGCATGTTTTTTCCTATCAAGCATAACAAGCTGATTTTTTCTAAATACATGTTTTGCAATATTTAGAGTTAGAAAAGCTAAATTTTATTTTGCATATATTGCATATATTACAAGATTACAGTATATGGCATATGTTAGTGCATATTTTAGATGGTAAGGGCATAAAAATCATGTATTGCATTTATTATTTCAAGAAAAAAATTTATTTTTAAATTCGTAAATGTTATTTTTCTGTAGAATAATCCTGAACTCAAAACCTTTTATCTTTAACAGGTAATTCACATAAAAGTGGCTATTTTTGTATCTTATTTTCATAATCCCACCTTGCAGGCAGGTAAAAATATTAAGAAAACTACTATTTTTCGATATAATGATGGTGTTAAGCGTTCGGTGAATCATCGGTTTCACCTGAGTTTGTTCTTTACCCTAGCCATTTCTTAGTTTGCAGATAAATATCTAATGGCAGGAAAAACCCTGGTGGAGGTGAGGTGTAGGGTTAATTTTTAATTGTAGGGTGACCATTCATTTCAGTTTTGTTCTGTTGTCGCTTGTGGGTTAGTGTTGTTACAATGCCTAAAGTTGGACGCTCGCGAAGTGAGTTAATCAAACAATGGATTAGAGAACATAAGTGCTCCGTTTGACGGAGACATTGTATTCTGCAAAATTTGCTCCAAGCAGGTTAGTGTAAAACTTAATCCACGCACGGGGATATATCTAGTTCACGAATGTTTCTAGCTACATAATTTTATTCAAGTTTGTTGCAATTTTTTAACATTACTCTCTGAAAATTTCAAAAGAAAAGACATGTGAAACAATTTTAGAAGTTAATTATTTAAATCTGTCATTATTGTAAAAGTACAATGGAATTGTGATTCAGCAAAAAATGATTGCATATTTTTTCCGCTTGCGCAATACATCATACTTTGAATTTTGAATTTACCAATAACATTTTTATTTAAAAAAGGTAATGGCGACCAAGAAATTTCAAATTGACCAGCACATGAATACGGGCCCGCATAAATTACCAGCAAACGAAGCAGGAGCTAGTCAGCAGTTATTAACGAATTGCGTAAATCAGACCGAGAATTGTAATACATTCAATAAAGAGTTGTGCAGCATGATGGTAAAATGTAATATTCCTTTCTACAACTTCGAAGTCCCAGAATTCCGACACTTTTTTGAAAAATTTACCAAGACGAAAATTGTGTCTAGGAGAACCGTTTGTAGAGTATATATTCCAGAATTATACGATCACTGCATTAACAAAATAAGAGAAAAAGTTGTAAATAATTATATATGGTTTAGCGTAGACGAAACTACTAATGCATGTGGAAGATACATTGCAAATTTCGTAGTCGGAATATTGGATGGCAAACCTTCGCCCAGTTATATGTTTGCCGTAAAGGAATTAAGTAAAACCAATCATTTAACAGTAACAAGATTTATAAACGAAACTCTTTCATTTTTATTTTTACCAAATAAAATATCTTCTGAAAAAATTTTGTATATGGTTACTGATGGAGCAGAATACATGGTGAAAGCTGGAAAAAATTTTAAAATTTTTTTCTGCACCTCATTTATGCGACATGTTTAGCCCATTTTTTAAAAAGTCACTTGCAGTAGCCTAGGGATTGTCCCGTCTATATTAAGCTTTAGAATCTGACAATATGAAAATTGTAACAGCATAGCTGCCAATAATTAAATAAAAAAGCTTCAATTATTTATTTAAAAATGAATTTCACAGTGCAGCATAAGATATTTATGGTAAAAGCTTATTACCGAACTGGAGTCATCATAAATGTGAGTGGCGGTATTTGATCCAGGAATGCTTCAACGATTTTACAGACCATTTTGGAATTGTTGAATACATTCGATTTTACGATGCTCTAAGGCACACTGTGGAATTATTCGATGAAACAGGTGGTGTTACATGCAGAAATAGTAGCGGTAGACCTACAGAACGCACACCAGACGTCTTGGAAAATGTTAGACAAATAATGGCTGAAGCTCCCTTAACTTCACTTCGACGTCTTTCACAGCGCATTGATTTGTCTTACACAACCACGAGGAATATTCTTAAAGCAGATTTAAAGTTATTCCCATATAAAGTAACTTCAGTTCATCAGATTTTACCAGCAGACATGCCTCTAAGAGAACGATATTG
>JABXWE010104058.1:0-19482 GCA_014611495.1 Limonius californicus | reverse complement strand
TAATAAATGAGCGACCCAGCAATTGAGATAAACCCTTATGAGAGCTAGCCGGATGCAAGGTGAAGTAATTACAAGTAAAAGAAGTTAAGGTTGAGTTAGAAAAAGTACGCTGCTGTCCGTACACGACAATATATATATATATATATTGTGATGGTATTTCCGTAGCGTAATTAACTATTTTTATATAAATAAAGGATACATGCATATTAAATCACATCTTAAGGGTTGTTTCTTTTGTGGAAGTTTTCTTTAGATTCACATAAAAGCAGAGTTGTTTCTTGTTTGACTGGAATTGCAGTTGAGGCATATGCTATGGTGTCCTGTACACAAAGAATGACTTATATTTAAAAACTTCTTTATAAAAAAGTAACCAACACAACAAGATATTATAAAAGGTGACATGACTTGCCTATAAATGGAATTCAGGTCCAGCTTCTAGGATTTTAATTCATTAATCACCATAAATGAAACTAATTGAAGCTGTCCGGAAGGATTTTTCTTTGTAGCAGTTTGGAGATCTGATATGGGTTTAAAAAAAAAGAACTTTGAGAAGTGCTGATTGTGTTCCTGAAATCAAATTATGTGTTATAAGTGGCGTCAGAAATATATTAACAACTTTATAATTAATTTATATGTTTAAATTTGATTTTTAAAATTAATCTTAAAATCAAAGTTACTTGCTTGCAAAATTCTGGTATATTTGTATTGTATCTATAGAGATTTTAATTATTATTAAATGTTTACAAGAAAAAAATAGAATGAAGATAAAATTTTTGGTCTTTTAAAAAATAAATTGTAAAACTATATTAAACGCTATTGCTTCTATATAATAAAAGTTTTAATGACGTATAACAAAGTGTTTGAATATCTACCTAAATGAACAACGTACCTGTGAACTCCTAGCTGCAATAACAAGTATCCAATAGAAGAATATTCACGAGACGTCGGGAACTGCTTCCTGGGGTGCATCTTGGAGAGCCTAGTTTGCTGTTACTCCCGATATTTCCAAAGTAAGTCAAACAATAACCTATGAGGTACGAATTACGATAACTATAGTAAGAAGAATATGTACACGTACCTGTGAACGTCAATTCTTACCTTTTGTGGATGATTTAAATGTGTTTTGGTATACTTAGAAAATTATTCATTTAGCACAAGCCGATTGAGATTACATGAAAGCAAGACAGATAAAGAAATTCATTTTAACCAATGTATGTCATGCGCAGTAAGTAAGTTTGGCACATTCAGAACCGACTATCTGAGGTGATTTTTATGCTGTACCGAGCTAACGACCGTGGTATAAAATTGGTATATGTTGAATAAACTTATATCGGCTATTTCATATTTAGCCTGGCGCCCAACGTAAAAAGAATTTGTATTTCACAACATCTAAAGTAATTTATAATTTCATTTATTTATCAATAATCAGTCACTATCATTCATCTCATAAATTTGTCGCTTGCCAACGTGGGGCTCAATTGATTATACTATGCTAACTTGCTTGTTTTAAGGTACCAATTTGTTCATTACATATAAATTTGTCTTTAACAAGGGGCTGTTTTATATTTGGCCGAAATATAACTGGCTGATTTAAAATCGATTGAATTAAAGTAGTTTGTTTGCTTATTTAAAATAAACTATCTAATTGAGTTAATAAAAATAATAAAAGCTTAGCTGGTCAAAAATAAAGAATTATAGGTGGTTGTTGGTAAATTAATTTATTTATTAAAAATTACACTTAGTAATTATAAATAAATGGTAAAATTTACTTATGCAAACAAAGAGTAAGACTAAAAAGGAAGCTGAATTTAATAAACTAAAAACAGGAAAAATGGAAGTAGATAAAGAGGTAAGTGAAGTAGCACAGCAGGAGGAAATTCAAGATAGCGAGAGGACAGATGAAGTTGAAAAAGAAGATCCTAAAAAGGGAAAACATGAGAAAACAGATGTGGAACAAATCATCAGGATGTTAATTGAAATGAATACGAAAATAGAAGAAAATAAACAAGAGTTATTCAACAAATTAGAAGAGGATAAAAAGGAAAATAAACAGGAAAGGAGAGAGATGAAGGACAATATAAAAATGGAAAATGAAAAGTGGGATAAAAAAAATGACAGCAATGGAGGATAAACTAATGACAAAGATGCAAGAGTCTATTGCAAAATTAGAGGAGTCAAATAAGAAAATGGAAGACAGATTAATAAAAGAAAATAAACAAGAAATGAGAGAGATGGAAAACAGACTACAAACAAAGACAGAAGAGGTTAAACATGAACTAAAGAAGGAAAGTAAAGCAATGGAGGATAGATTGCTAGGTAAAACAGACGAGATTAAACAGTACGTGGAAGAAATAAAAGGAAAATTATTAGCTAAATCAGAAGTGCTTGAAGGAAACTTTAAAAGATTTAAGGACGATGTGAATACAAAATGGGAAGGAAAAGAACAAGAAATTGAAGAGTTCAAACAACTTGTCGAAGATAAAGTGGAACAAACTCAAGTTCACCTAGATAAAATGGCGGATGCAATAAATCAAAACTACAAGAATTATCAAGAAAACAAAGAAGATGTGGTAAAAAAGTTTAAAGATGTGAATGAAAAAGTTTATGAACTACAAGAAAAATCAGGAAAATTTATGGATGAAGTAGAAGAAAAAGTTAGCAGAATACAACAAGGCACAATAAAAGTTAATTCGGGGGCAAATTATATACAGATGGAGCCAAGCATAAATCATGAAATGTTACCCAAGTTTGAAGGAAGGAAAGGAGAATTAGCCATGACTTTCTTGGGAAAGTTAGATGATGTAATGTGTAACATCAATAATGAAAATAGAAAATTACAAATTATCAACATGACACTTAAATATAATGCAGAAGTATGGCACAGTATCATCAAAAATAAATACAATAATTATGACGAATTCAAAAATTTATTCAGGGAACAATATTGGAGTAATGCACATCAAGCTAGCATAAGAACGGAATTAACTACAGGAAAATATGAACAAAAAGGGATGACTAGGGAAATGTACGTAATGAGCAAGTACAATAAGGCACAACATCTTACGCCAAAGTTATCAGAGGAGGAGATTGTACAACATTTGTCAAGACATTTGGAAAGCGACATCAATAGAGGGGTGGCCGTACAAAATATAAAGACATTAGGTGGGCTGTTAGAAATAGTTCGTCAGTATGACATAGCCATGGAAAATGAACGAGGTGTAAGAGGTAACCCTGGAAGAACGTATGATAACCCATTTAAACGCAAATTTGATGGTGAATTAAATGATAACAAATATAATAGAGGAATGAATTACAACAATCGTATTTATAATGAAAATTATAATAATAACTACAGAAATTCACATGCTTATAATAATAATTATGGAAATAACAGATCATATAGTAACAATTATAATAATAACAACAATTATCAAACACAGGGAAGGAATAATTACAGAGGAGGATGGCAAAATGAGATAAGAAATAATTACAACAATAACAGAAACTATAATAAATTAATCGAGGAGAAGAATCAAAACAGGTTCGTGAAAGAAAATATTCCGGAAAGAAATGGGAATAGACAGTATGTAAATGCTGTATTTGCTAATAAAAAGAAATGTATAAGAGGCTCACAAGAAGATATCGATAAGATAGAGACCACAGCTGAGGTATACGAGGAACCTTCGGCTGGACAAAAAAAAACTCCATTTATTTAAAGACAGATAATAACCCACGTATTTTTACCGTATACTATGAAGATCCACATGAATTTCTTTTAGAAGAGGAAGAGGACAATTTGGAATATAATTCACGTTTACCATTTATTAAAATAACTTTATTTAATAAAAATTATTTTGCATTAATAGATAGCGGTGCTATGGCGTCTTTAGTAAAGGAAGAAATTATAAATAATTATTTAGAACTGCTTAATAGGAATATAATTAAAGTAAATAAAATAGATTTATTGTCGGCTACAAAAAAGAAGATTTCTACTACTAATAAAATGTTAAGTATTAATTTAAAGATATGCAACCAGGAATACGAGGCTCGATTCTTAATAGTTCCAGCTTTGAATTTAGATTTCGTGATAGGTATGGACCTTATACAGCAGTTAGGAATAGTGTTGAATGGAAAACGACGATGTATAGAATTAAATGATGTAATTAAACCTTGGATGGATCCAGTTAGAGATCACAAGGATGAATTAATAATTGATAAAGATGTTGAGCCAATGTGCCTTCAATCTAAAATTATAAATATAAATGGAATGAAAGATGAGATTATTATAAATAACGTAATAATAGAAGGATTGCTGGAAGATGGACAGTTTGGATCAGAAAATATTAAATACAAAAGCAAGATTATTGATATTATTAAGAAAAACCTTATGATTATTAACGAGAAACCTGGGCAAGCGAAGAATTATGTACATAAATTAGTGGTAGACGAAGTAGCAAGTTTTAATAGCAAAACTTATTGTATTCCATATGCTTTAAGACAAGAAGTGAAACTAGAATTGAAAAAAATGTTAGATGATGGAGTAATTGAACATTCCAAAACAAATTATGTGAATCCTCTGGTAGCGGTAAAGAAACGTGATGGGAAACTACGCCTATGTTTGGACGCAAGAAAAATCAATCAAATAACGAAACCACAATACGAAGCACCACAGACAATTGACTCACTATTAAGTAGAATTTGGGATAAACATGTATTAACTAAGTTAGATCTAAAGAATTCATTTTGGCTAATTCCATTAGAAGAAAATTCAAGAAAATATACGGGATTTAGTGTAGAAGGTGAGATTTTTCAATTTAAAGTAGTGCCTTTTGGTCTGTCTACATCATGTGCAGCATTAGTGAGAGCGATGCAGAAAATATTAAACCAATTTGAGGATTTTTGTGTACATTACATAGACGATATTTTGATTTTTTCTAACGACTGTGAACAACATTTGAAACATATAGAAATAATAATTAATACTTTAAGTGAAAATGGATTTAAGTTGAATTTAAAGAAATGTGAGTTTATGAAGAATAAAGTAAGTTATCTGGGATATGAAATCAGTGAAAATGGTGTATTTATTAGTGAAAACAGATTAGATGAAATTAAAAAGTTACCTCGTCCTAAGAATTTAAAAAGTTTAAGAGGTTTATTAGGAGTACTAATTATTATAAAAAATTTATTAAAAATTATTCACAACTAACCATACCTTTGGTGGAATTATTAAGGAAAGATGAAAAATGGAAGTGGACAAAAGAAAGGGAAGAAGCATTTTTGGCAGTCAAAGCAGAATTTTATAAGAAACTTTTATTAAAATTTCCAAATTTCAAAGAAATGTTTATCTTACGTACAGATGCATCAGATTTAGCTATTGGAGCAGAATTGTTACAAATACAAAAAGGAGAAGAAGTACCCATATGCTTTATCTCGAGAATTTTAAAAGGGTATGAAACAAGATATACTACAGCAGAAAAAGAAATGCTAGCCATAATATTTTCTATAAATAAACTAAAATTTTACTTAACAGCAAACAAATTTAAAATTGAAACAGATAACGCAGCAATTTCATTTCTAAATAGTAAGACATTTTTAAACAACAGATTGTACCGATGGTCATTATTCTTACAGCAATTTACTTTTGACATACAGCACAGACCAGGAAAAGAAAATGTGGTAGCTGATTTTCTGAGCAGAAAAGATTTGCAGAATTTTGAAAAGCCAAATCAAATTCTAATAGCTATAGAAAGAATTCAAGAACAAGGAAATTTTTCTAGAAACAGGATTTTGGATATGCAGGAAGTAGAGGAGATTAAGAAAATAAGGACAGAAATAGAAAGAAGTGAAACTGGAGAACATCACGGTTACATAATAAGTGAAAACATACTGGTGAAAATTGTAAAGGAAAAAGAATTAATTGTGTTATGTAAAGAAGATGCAGAAGAATTAGCAAGCCTATTACATGAAAAGTTTGGACATGTAGGAGCACGAAAGACTTGGTTGATGTTCAGAGAATGTTTCTTTATTAAAAATGATATTAAAATTATTAAAAATATAACGAGAAAATGTAGAATATGTGAATTCGCTAAAGAAAAAAATTATGTAAATCAAAATATTATCAAGAGTATTAG
The DNA here is from genome assembly GCA_014611495.1 of Limonius californicus. NCBI lineage: Eukaryota > Metazoa > Arthropoda > Insecta > Coleoptera > Elateridae > Limonius > Limonius californicus. The sequence goes on along the minus strand of JABXWE010104058.1, from coordinate 13,351 downwards.
AGTAAAGGAACCTTTAGAGTTGATCGCGATGGACTATCTAGGAAATTTAGTGAAGGGTCAGTATGGATATAAACATATTTTAGTAATAGTTGATGTCTTCTCAAAATTTATTAAATTATATCCTACAAGAAACAGTAATACAGAACATGTAATAAAGTCTTTATGCAGTTTCGAAAATGAAGTAGGAAGACCTAGAAGTATATTAGCTGATAATGCTACGTATTTTAAAAATATACGTTTACAACAAAATATTAATGGTAAAGGTATAAATTTATATTTTTGCAGTATCAGACATCCGCAAAGTAATGTTGCAGAGCGATACATTAAAGAGGTTATAAAATATCTCAGAATATTAATACATGATAAACATAACAAGTGGGTACAACAATTAATGTCGGTAGAAAATTTTATTAACAATGTGCCGAACACTGTAACAGAAATATGTCCAATTACTTTATGTAAAGGAATAATACCAGAAAGACCATGGAGAGAAATGGAAGAAAATCAAGAGATAGTTGAGCTATTAGAAAAAGCAAGAAGAAAAATTCAGAAAAGGAATGACAAATATGAAGAAAAACAAAATAGAAAAATTAAGAAAAGAACACAGTTCAAATTAAATGATATGGTAATTATTAAAAGCTTAAAAGTAGCAAACAGACCAGAACAAATATGTGCTAAATTACAATTAGCATATGAAGGGCCTTATATAATAAATAAAGTATTTAATGACGGTAATACATATGAGGTTAAACACATAAAGAAAGACCAAATAAGGGGAAGATTTCACATTTCTGTAATTTTTCCTTATCAAGGTGAAGACCAGTCAAATGTTGTTAATACTTAAGTAAGTTATTTATTTTAAAAATATTGATGGTAATTTCTATTTTATTAATTTAAAAAAATAATTCATTATTTTGAGGTTAGCAAAGTTCTTCGATTTAATTTTTGAAGTTTGATGACAAGCATAACATTTTTGAGGTTATGATAGTTTAGACATTTTGCAAATGACTTTTATTTTCGAGGTTAAACGTCATATGTCAGATTTGACATCAATGAATTTTTTTTTTTTTGAAATTTAATTAAAACAATGTTATTTTTGTTTTCACTCATTTTAAACAAATATGTGAAGTTATTATTGTGGAACATTATTTTAATTTAATTTCAAAGGGGGCAAATATGAGATGGTTTTTGCGTAGCGTAATTAATTATTTATATAAATAAAGGATACATGCATATTAAATCACATCTTAAGGGTTGTTTCTTTTGTGGAAGTTTTCTTTAGATTCACATAAAAGCAGAGTTGTTTCTTGTTTGACTGGAATTGCAGTTGAGGCATATGCTATGGTGTCCTGTACACAAAGAATGACTTATATTTAAAAACTTCTTTATAAAAAAGTAACCAACACAACAAGATATTATAAAAGGTGACATGACTTGCCTATAAATGGAATTCAGGTCCAGCTTCTAGGATTTTAATTCATTAATCACCATAAATGAAACTAATTGAAGCTGTCCGGAAGGATTTTTCTTTGTAGCAGTTTGGAGATCTGATATGGATTTATTAAAAAAGAACTTTGAGAAGTGCTGATTGTGTTCCTGAAATCAAATTATGTGTTATAAGTGGCGTCAGAAATATATTAACAACTTTATAATTAATTTATATGTTTAAATTTGATTTTTAAAATTAATCTTAAAATCAAAGTTACTTGCTTGCAAAATTCTGGTATATATGTATTGTATCTATAGAGATTTTATTTATTATTAATGTTTACAAGAAAAAAATAGAATGAAGATAAAATTTTTTGGTCTTTTGTAAAATAAAAATTGTAAAACTATATTAAACGCTATTGCTTCTATATAATTAAAGTTTTAATCTCATATAACAAAGTGTTTGAATATCTACCTAAATGAACAACGTACCTGTGAACTCCTAGCTGCAATAATAAGAATTCAATAGAAGAATATCCACGAGACGTCGGGAACTGCTTCCTGGGGTGCATCTTGGAGAGCCTAGATTGCTGTTACTCCTGGTATTTCCAAAGTAAGTCAAACAATAACCTATAAGGTACGATTTACGATAACTATAGTAAGAAGAATATGTACACGTACCTGTGAACGTCAATTCTTACCTTTTGTGGATGATTTAAAAGTGTTTTGGTATACTTAGAAAATTATTCATTTAGCACAAGCCGATTGTGATCACAAGATAGCAAGACAGATAAAGAAATTCATTTTAACCAATGTATGTCATGCGCAGTAAGTAAGTTTGGCACATTCAGAACCGACTATCTGAGGTGATTTTTATGCTGTACCGAGCTAACGACCGTGGTATTAAATTGGTATATATTGAATAAACTTATATCGGCTATTTCATAATTAGCCTGGCGCTCAAAGTAAAAAAAAATGTATTTCACAACATCTAAAGATACATATTAAGTATCATGTTATTAAAAGAAAATTGTTTTAACAAATTTAATTTATAATTTCATTTATATATCAATAATCAGTCACTATCATTCATCTCAATATATATATATATATATATATATATATATATATATATATATATATATACAGGATTTAGTGAACGATTTTATTTGGTCCAACCTTTATATTTAACTGTAATCTGATTTCCATTTATTGATTATTCTCGAGAATTACGTCAAGTATTTTGTTGTTTTATTGTGTCTTGTAGATATATGAAAGACTTTAGTGGTATCAGTAAGGTAAGTTCGTTTTCTCCGGGAGATTCCTGTTTATCAACGTCATCTTCGAGACCAAGGGTTTATTTTTTTAAACAGGTGGCGCCCACATACTTTGAACCCTTCCTTCTCCGACCGACGCTGGTCAAACCTTTGTCTAGATACCTGGACCTTACTGATGTTGTCGTTAGATATTTTCTTGTGTGTAGGAAAAATTATTTCCTTCACTGTGTCGCCGTTCTTTTAGCTGGGCGTCACAAGGTGTTGGATTATAATGATCCAGCTGTCTCTGCAAAAGGTCCCTTGCATGCTCGATGGGGTTGAGGTCTGGAGATAGCGGAGGAAGAGCAAGATGGTTTATTTCCTCATCTCGAAGCATCTTTAAAACAACCTGAGCACGATGCGGCCTTGTGTTGTTGTCAAGAAAAACAAAATATTCCCGTCCATCAGCATTGCGACGGTTCAGAACATGGTCCATAATGACCTCTTGGGGCATAACGTTGCCCTGTGAGTGTACCATTAAAGATATGGAGGTCAGTACGCCACCCTAAAGAAATTCCAGCCCATAGCATAAGACTACCACCACCAAAGGCTACGACTGGTTGGGTATACTGAGGTAAGGTACAACAGGGACATTGATGGGGCAGTGTGAATACGTGCTGTCAGTCGAAGTCACAGTGAAATGCGATCCGAGCACGAATGGCTACTATATAAGGAACGCCCGCACCTCCCTGAAATATTCCAAAAGCGGTACGGGGATGGGGCGGTAGGATGAATGAATGAAAAAAAAGGTAAGGTACGATGTTCGGCACTACAATATACTTTTTGACGCCGGCTGCCACTGCTGAGACAATACCTGGACTCATCCGAAAACAGTATATCCTCCCACGGTGTCGTTTCTTGAAGCCTACATCTTGACCATTCCACCCGGTGTCTTCGTTGAGCCACAGTTCTTGCAGGACATCTCAGGGGGCGGTATGATGTAAGTCCTACCACAAACAATCGATTTCTCACAGTTTGGTCAGAGAGTCCATTTCCTGTGGCATTCTGGAGCACTTGATATAGATTTCAAGCAGTTGAAAGTGGGTGCATTCTTGCATTAATTACCAGAAGTCGATCCTAATGAGGTGTTGTGATGCGAAAAGATCCACTTCCAGGTCTTCCTTGCAGTCGTACCTGTTTCTCTAAGGCGCGAAAGGGCAGGTGAAATTACGTTCTGCGTGGTTCCTAACATATCAGCAATGTCGGTTCATGGCAACGGATAAATTACGTTGTTCTATTGTTAAATTGTTTCTCTACATTGTTGTTTATTTTTAAGAACACAAATGTAACACACGAATAAAAAAACAATGAACAAAAAGACCTTAAAAATACAGGAAAGATTATTCAATCAAACACACAACCTTGACTTGGCACTAATACGATTAAACAATTGCAACTGGATTTAGTTGTTTTCTTTTTAACGTCAAACATTGCCGCTTGGTCTAATTATCGATAAAAATGACCATTAGCCACCAAATAGAAATATATACGCTTTATATAGCACTACCTCTAATCATTTTTGAGTAGTTTATATAAGATCTTACATTACAATTAGTAATGTCGATAGAAGTCAGAGAAATGTAAAAATTTAAGTAAAACAAAGTGTTACATAAAAAATGGAGCAAAATATTAGAAAAATGGAGCCCTATAATAATCTACAGAAAAAATCAATTTAACTGGACAACGAAACATTTTCCGTCAAGTATCCTGCATCTGCAAATGCTTTATTATTACGTTTTAGGGTAACTCCCAAAAAGCGTGGGGTGGAGTCCACGAGTTTAGTTAGTATAATAATAATTGTAGAGATAATTACCTGGTATCAGGGCCGTCGTTAGTTAATCTGCCGTTCAGGTGCGACCCTTAAACTGCCGCCCTTAAAAAAAAAACTGAAAAGGAACGTAAATCGGCTGGACTGCTATTACAATTTACTTGATTTGTATTTGTATTTTGATTGTAAAAATATAATATTAATGATATAAATACATTTTTTTATTACACTATATTCTATTCTAAAAGAAATAGTATTTAGTTCCATGTATTTCGACCAAATAAAATTTATTTTTCCTTTGTAATATAGAAATAATAATAATCTACCAAGTAAATGGGGTTTGCAGACTTCTGCAAACTGACTGTGTTTTATCATCCATACCAATGTAACACTACCCGTGGTAACAATAATAATGCATGCGGACTTCTTCTAAAAGTATTTTATTTAAACAATATCTGGTCACTACGGTACGGTACGGTGATTGACTCCGAATTGAATAAGCAAACAAGACCGAAGTATATGTTAAAGATGCCGACAAGCCGACGTAAACAAAATAGCTAGTTTAAACAGCGATAAGGGCTTGAACCTTGAATTTACGGAAGTTTATATTCTCAGAATAAGGACGCTGGCTCGACAATATTTATGCTTATGATAAGTTATTGGTTTTTATTCTTTTTGTCGGCAATCGACTTGCTTTGAAAAAGGCGTTTAAAGAAAACACGAAATAATTTTATAAGAATGTTAAATATATTATTCACTCAATACTCTACATTCCTGAAAATTTGCCGCCCCATAATCTGCCGCACGGGTGTGCTGCACCGTTTTAATACCCGGGTTGCGGTGGCCTTGCATGGCATTATATCATGAATGAATAAATATGTCAATCTAATATTACTTTTGTTGTTAAAACACATAATTCAACATTCTAATAGGGTTTATAATTTTTAGATTTTTTTGCTGGGGAGATAAGATTAATAATAATAATAATAATAATAATAATAGTGAGGCTCTATAACCCACGAAGAGGTTTTGCCTGCAAGGCAGAAGTTCAGAGCACTCGATCTTTGCTCTCACACCTGGTTGTCGCGTGCCAAATTAATGACACATAGTGATGTGGTGAGCATTACACAGTAGACAACCGCACTATTAATCTTTGTTCATTCGAACGCAGGTACCCAATTATTTAAAGCGCCTGGGTAGGCCTTCCGTCGGGAGATCGGGGGTTTTAATTCCCGATCTTCCGCACCGGAGCCCACTGCTCTAACCACAGGACACACTGGGGTGTATTTAATAATACTAAATGAATTAAATTAAAAAAAGAGGCAACATTAAAATCTTGTTGCGGAAACCTTTGGGGAAACTAGTTTCATTTTTTCCATAGAATCGTCAGACGAAACTGAGTACATATTGCAATTTCATTTTTTATATTGCTTAGATAGTGTAATTCCCAAAACTTTCTACTTTATATACTCTTTGGTTTTCCCTTGTAATCTAACTATAGCGGGTCTTAAATTCGTCGAGGTAAGTAAAAAGTTTGTAAAAACGGAGAGACATGGTGCGAGTTATTTATTTTTGCTGGCGGATATGGATCTCTTAAGAAACATAATGACTAACATATAAATCACGTCGTATTTTGGAAGAATCTGGTGTGACACCAACGATATCTAAGCCTCTCGCTTCTGAATGTAGATTTTATGTGACGTAAACATCATAGGCGGCCTGAATATCTGCATGAATGTTCTTCCCCGAGATTTGTGAAAAATCAGGCTGCGGTATATAGTTCTCGGTGCTTCGCAAGGGAATATGTACATAATTTCCACCGAATGCATGCGGAATCACCTGTATTTCGAGTTTAATGCTTCGCTAGAACTGCACAGGCATAATAAACCACGGAATATTAATTAGAACATTTAGGTTGCATTACAGCTCTGAATGTAAATGACGGTGCATCTGGTTTAATTAAAGGAAGATGTAGTTAATTCCACCTAGATTGAGTGCTAGTTGTTTCAACCAGGTGGTATTTCTGATTAATTTCAGTACCACTACAGAAGGTATTCCAAATGAAGTATTGAATATGAGATATAATACCGATTATTTAAATTCTGATGTTGATGCTGTAACAAAACTAAACTAATTTATTTGTTGTTGGTGGTAGCAACACCAGATTATATTGCTGTGATTATGTACTTGCTTATTTAATAACCATGCAAATAACAAAGTAAATTGCATAAATATTTGGGTGTCAGCAAATGCTGGTGGAATAGCAAAAACTTGCTTTTTTTGTCAGGGTTTGATAGTAGATCTCTTTCAACGTTTTCATTTTTACTACTGCCGGTGGCTTTTCGTCCGGTATCAGTTTTTGCACCACCTCACAAACATTCCTTTCAGTGGAAACGGCCAGCTTCACAGTATGCGTTTTGAAAGTATAGGTAATGTGGATGAAAAGGGAGCGGAATATTATTATATGGAAGTTTCGGGGATATTGGAAGGTAACATACAAAGGGGGCATAATAACTTTTTCCCTTTCCGTTGTATGCCTACGAGTTGATATGGGCAATCAGATTCTGCAAGCGGAGTCACCTTTATTACTAAAAATTTGGCTTTAGTGTAATCGGTTTCTACATATAACGCCGAAAATGATAGCAAGTAATTAATAATAGTAATGCCGGCTAGAAATTCGTTTGTGCAACATAAAAATAGATTTTAAACAATGATAAAAGGGCTGGTTAATATTAAGAATTACAAGAACTAAACTTTGAGATAACTGCAGTAACTGAAAGAATGATTAGGCCGTAGGTAAAGTAATTTGTTAGAATTTGATGCTGCTATTATTAGTAGATCTCGAAAAAATATGCACTATAAATCCTTAAAATATGCAATTCATATGCACACAATAAAATTACCTAAATATGCAATTAAAAATTAATACATGCAACACAAGCAGAATATATGCACTTACATACGTATTTAAAGATTTAGTTTCTTAAAATAAATATGCAGAGTTATCAAAAACACGCATTTGAAATATTAATCGTTTATTCTTTAAAAAATAGAAACACCCATTAAATATTTCATTATAACAATTAATTATATGCATCAGTAAAAATAACCTTTACAAGGATATCCGTTTATTAGGTATTAGGCTGGTAGAGTGTCAGCGTTTTGCAAAAACAATTTAGTGAAATTGTTTTCTCGACTTGTGTCGGATAAAAGCTATCAAACCCGTGGAAGTTCTGTTTTTAAGCCGTTTTAAGTGTTCCTCCCGTACAGTGGCGGATATCTTGACATCTGAAGTTCCCGCCTCTTCTCTCTCGACGTCGAAAAAGCCCTGGCCGTAGCGTTATCTCCATTGGATTCAATCTTCAGGAGCGTACCAGCGAAATTTTCCCGCTTCCCGAAGGTCTTAGAACACCCCAGTTGTGCCTCTCTCTCTCTCTCTGCTCCCTACCGAGCAACACTAAGGTAGGAGAAATTCTAATTGTGTGGTGAATTAATTAGTTAATTTTCAAGTTTCAACTGCTGAACCGTTTTTTTAAATGCGATGTAAAGCGACCTTCAGTCGCCAGTTGTTCTTTCTTCTTTTGGTTAAGTAAAGTGTATTCATAAATTGTATCGAATTGTAAACTCCGACGCCACTGGCTGCGTAGATCTGTTCTAAGAAATTAAATATCGTAAGCCACTGACGGCGAGTCTTTTTCAGTTCGAACGTTCCAACAAAATCTTGTATTGTTTAACCATAAATATTACCATTTTCTACGTAATCGTTATATTTTTGTATCATGTCAGTAAACTAAAAGAAGTTGAATTATATTTCTCTTGAAATTTACCACATCTTTTATCTTTGTGTGCATGAACTTTGCAAGCTTTACATACAGGAGGAGGCACAATAAAGATGAGTCCGATTCCCGTAAGCTGTGATTTGGAAGGTGGCGCCTGTTAATTTTGACCTACCCTGTACACAACTAGGAAGATTTCCATCCCGTAAGCGGTTTCCGGAAACCACCCCTACTCCTCTGAGCTAAGCTGTAGGTCTTTTTCCACCTATCCTGTTGCCGGTCGACGAAAAGCTCGTTTGGCCCGTAACACAGAGTTGCAGAAGAAATTAGAAACCAGTTTTCCATCATAGTCGATTTAATCAATCATGTAAAAAAAGTGTTTACGAGGCACCTCATTAGTGGTCCATACTTTGTATATAATACTGCATATTTTATATAAATAAGTGCTTATTTAACCAATTTTTAGTGCATATTTTGCGCATAATTTGGAACATTAGCATGCATATAAATCCGAGCTTTGCTCATAAGCATTGATTAAATTAAAGAACAACTGAATTTAGTTGTTACACTATGTGCGTTTGCTTGCGTCAACCACTTCTAAGGGTGGCCACTTAAATGGCCTGTCCTGTATAAAAAAAGAAGGTAAGTAAGTTTCGAGAATTCAATATGCCGCTATAGTATTTTCTGAATCCGACTTGAAACTTTAACGCATGTGTATAATATGCAGTATAGAGGTTTGTATGGTTGTAGGTTAGTATTTTATAAATATTTAATTTTCCGAAAAATCTTGCGTTAATCGACTTGTACGATAGTACTTATAATCTAATATTTCTGTATAAAAATAATAGAAATTGTGAAAATCTCAAATGATACGCCTCTGATGAATGTGTGGAAATAAAATTAAGCGCTAACATTCAGCTAAATGAGTACGAGGGTTGCCTTTTCTATTTCGCGATTAGAGAACAAAAACAAATATTTATCATTGAAAATGGCTTTACTGTTTTTCAAAATATTCTCCACGAGGAAGCACTTTTTCCACTCCGATTGAGGTATCTCCAAAACATGCATTTTGAACGCATCAACCGCTTCTTCAGGTGTCGAAAAACGTTGACCTCGCAATTTATGTTTCATGTTCGGGGATAAAAAGAAGTTCTTGGGTGCCAAATGAGGACTATACGGCGGATGACTCATAAAATCGACGTTTTGAGTGCTCAAAGAGTCACTTGTTCGAGCCGATGTGTGAGAGCTCGCATTGTCGTGGTGGAGAATGATCCGGCTTCAGCGGGTGGTTTTCCTTATTTCTCGGAAGACTTGTGGCAAACAAATGGTTGTGTACCATTCAGAATTGACCGTTCTACGTTGCACCAATGGTACGGTTGAGATATGTCCAGCGTTTCCGAAAAAATATTCGACCATTTGCTTCGAAGTGCTTCGAGCACGAACGACTTTTGTTGGGTTTGGCTCACCTTGGAAGACCCATACCAGTTGACTACTGTTTACTTGCAGGCTCATACGCGTAGATCCACGATGCGTCACCTATCACGATGTCATACACATGTTTTGAAGCACCGGGATCGAACTTTTTGAGCATTTCCTGCGACCAATTGATACGAGCTTGTTTTTGAGCGATTGTCAAATTATATGGGATCCAACGCAAAAAAATCTATTTTACGGCCATATGTTTATGCAATATTGACTATATACTGGTCCCACTAATGTCCAAGGATACCTCAATCTCACGATAAAACACATGATGATCCTGTAGTATCCGTTCACGCACCGCATCAATGTTTTCCGGAACAACAACCTTCACGAAATTCGTCATTAAACGAACTATGGCCACGATTGAATTCGGGAAACCATCGATAAACACTGGTCCTTGATGGTGTTTCATCGTTGTTGAGTTAATCCACGTGGAAAGTTGTAAAACATAATCGCACGAAAATGTTCACGATTTAATTCCATTTTTTGGCCGATGTGAAGTTACTGTAAACAACACAAACAGCGCTCGTACGTCAAAAAGTTCTGAATACGTATACCGTCAAACATGTCAAACTTTACGATAGAGACGTCAGTTGCCAGATGGCAGCACTAGGGTTGCCCAATCCTGAAATATAAAAGGCAACCCTCGTATAACTAGAATGGAAGATCAGTAGGGAATTACTAACATTTTTTTAATGAAACGTTAATTATTGTAAATGTAACTATTTAGGGAATCATTTCGGATAATATTTTAGACATATCTATATAATACCGAGCCAGGACTTCATATCTCTGTTTTTTAGAACCTGCAATTGTATTCTATTTTGTTAATAAACCTGTAGATGCGGCTTACAAATATACAAGTATAGTCACTAAATCCGCATCATAAAACTTTTTCAGAGCAGTGCATATAGCAATTTTTAATCTTCTTCAAAACCTGCGTTCGTCTTTCATTTAAAGTGTTTGTATGTTCGTTTAATTACAGAATAAAATTAATGTTTGCCCATTTACATTTACACATTACAATTTTTGAATGTTTCTCCTTTGAAGAGGATTGAACGTTTTGAACAGTGCTCCTTTAAACCATATTTTCCTTTACTCCGCATAGAAGCACTCTAAAGCACACGTTCTCAAACTCCAGTCATGGGGTAATTTCTTGATCCACTTTAGGACTGAATTAAATGAGAATTATATTAGTTTTTAAGTGTAAGTAATTACTTTTCACTTATAGAATACTTTAATCGATACAAAAAATTATTTATATATTACGACAAACCAGTCTACAGACTAAAGACTGTGGAGGAGGAGAACGGAAATTATTATTTTCGTCGTCGTCATCGTTTTAATCAACTTTCGTTAGTCATCATTACAAAAGTTCATTAATAAATGCTTCCCGTCCATCGTCGGAAATTAATTATGTAATTCGTGTATCTAAAACTATATTCTCAATTATTCGAATCGCAATGTTACAGCAATTACGTTTTTTTTCTAAAACCGCCAGTGTGTAAAATGTATTTTTTCCATGACCACCGTTTTTCCTACGTATGTATGAATGGCAACCTCGACACCGGTATGGTAAAAGAGGAACTGATAAAGATGAGAAGATGTTAAACAAAAACGTTCTGACATACATTATAAGTAATTATTGATGTTGTTGAGGAACACAGCTATAAAGTACCAAGTTTCCTAATATGTTTTTAAAAAGTAATTTTATCTATAATTGTAGCATAGGCGAACCCTTGCGGTTTACGATATTAAATTATAAGATTTGTCTATTATTGTACGAGGTTGTTTTGAACTAAAGTAATTATAACGTAGCCGCTCCTGTTAGAAGCAGCTCATAGAAATACTTTTGCAGGTTACCTACATAAGTGTAGGACCACGTTATACAGGGTGTCCCACGACGTGAGGTGACTACTTAGTGTAACGTAATTTTTAGACCAAATATAGTTAAAAATTCTAATAAAGTTATGCCCTAAAGCAGCAAGCCGTTTTCAAAATACAGAGTATTAAATTATTATTTAGTTATTTCAGAAAAGCCAATATTATTTTTATTTTAGTGTAAATTTTCCATAAAGATTGTTCAAAATGGCCACCGTTGATATAGAGACACATTCTGGATGTTCTTAAGAGAGATCTGGTTGCCGTACGTAACATATCACTGTTATTCCGAATTAGTTCTGCTGTCTCAAAAATGTGCCTCCTAAGGTCTTCAACAGCCTCTCATGGGGTTTGGTATACCATATCTTTTATGTGGCTCCACAAATAATAATTTAAACAAGTTAAGTCCGGAGATCTTGGGGGCCAGGGGTACTGTTCTCCTGTATCAATTACACGTCCTTCAAATCGTTGATTCAAAAATTGTCTTATACGTAACGTAATTTTCGTTTACTGTCACAAATGATATAATACGGTTCTTAACGGTTTACGAAAACTGGTAATTCGATCTGTGTACATATATTTCAGTCCGAAACCCCATTATAACAGAATAAATATAGGTAGTTTATGGTTATAATAAGTTCTTATTTATATTATATATTCTACTAAAATCATTAAAAATATGCTAAATTAAAAGAATTTACTCACATCAAAATCTGTTGAATCAGGTTGTTGTAATTTGTTTAGTTTTATGCGATGCGGAACGCTTTGAGGTTAAGCGCACCTTGCTTGTGTTTACATTATAAAAAATATACACACGGTATGTAGCATGTGTAGCACTCAGAGCCAACCCTAATTTAAAAACTTTTTGATCGCTCGATATAAGCTACATTTTGGGCCCATCTTTCCTAGTTCTGTTAAACACTTTAAGGATGCTATTAAGACATTGATGACACTGAAGTAAAAATAATTCTTTTGAACAAAATTTGAACACACAGCCTTTATTTTTATCTACTATTTTAACCTTTAAGTAGTCGCGTCAGTTTATTTTACATAACTGATCGCGCGTAGCACTCTGTGTACCCTATTTAAATCTGCTAAAATAGGTCAGTACCTTAATGTCAGAACAAATTAAATATATTTCAAAAAACTTACTACAAAAATACAAGAAAATCTAAAGTAAACAAATATTTGTAAGAAATATAATACGTAATTTAAAAGTATAAAAAATCTAAACCAAGTGTTTAATACCTAATCCATTAAAACGGAAATAAATCTATTGCCCAAATTATATTTTTGATTAGTCAAGATGAACAGTTGTGCAATTTTGGTAGGTATACGAAGTAGTAACATGTTTTTTACGGGAATTCTTCTTACAAGTTGTACATATAATTGTCGTGTTGTTTCTTTTCACTTTTGGACAAATATAACAACGGCGGCGAATTTTACTGATGGTTCTTCCACCTCTTCTTCCTCCTGAATCACGTATTTGGAAAGGATCGCCTATATAGTAGTTGTTGCGGCTTCAACAAACCTAATGCTAAATTTTAAAAAAATACCCATCTAATTTGTGGCAGGTCGGTCTAGGAAGCATTATACAGTGACTCCCAACAGTAACGTATAAATTCTATAAAATCGTTGAGAAAAATATTTCAAAAAATTGCTTGGACACGTCGATTTTTATTTTTAAATTATCATTTAGA
>JABXWE010104056.1:0-14536 GCA_014611495.1 Limonius californicus | reverse complement strand
TATATTGCCGTGTGATACCCCTCCGTAAATATTATTGTAAATATAAATTGTAAAGTTGTGAATAAAGTTATAAATAAATTGATGAGGGCTAAATATGAAAATGTAATCACCTACACACAACAAATATTTAAATTGAGACTCTAATAAATATAACTGCATGAATTTTGAAATGAAATGAAAATTAAATTGTTCAAAATAAATCTCAGGGTAAATGAAATGAAGGTTGCAATACTTTGGGTTTGTAAGTTCAGGCTCATATTACAGGGAATTAAAGAATAACAACAAATTAATTTATTAATGAACTTTAAATTAATAAAAGTAACAGAATCAATTAAATTTGGAATAAATAACAACGCCTTTGCAATTATCTTTCGAAAATTAGTCATGTAGGTCAAGAACACAAATACAATAAAATAATCTAGTTATTAAATAAATCTGAAACACGTTTTATACCAATTCTTGACTAACCTTTTGGATGGATTTTTCTTATACAAGATGAAAACTACTACAGCGCCTGCCTGTCTTAAAATTATCCAGTATGTCTGCCATCGATCTGCGTGTTGTTGTGTTCTTCAAGGTAAACTGCTTATAATTCCAAAATCCGGATTCGAATGACCTCACAATTTCACACAGGAATTCTCCAATTGTTGCAGGATACAGGTAAGTAATTGCTTGTACCTTTTATAGTTAGCTTTGTAGCACTCGTAATTCCAAATATAATGTTAATACACTTTTTAGGTTAGGCGAAGATATTGTTAGTATCCAATTGCACTTATCGAATATTGATCCTAGATTTTCAATTATTAATCGATGGATTCTCAGGAAAATGAAGCACTTTGATAGTTTAATAAAAGCAGATTTTGCACTTGTCGGAACCAAATCAATTGAGTAAGTATTCCTTTGTTTCAATTATAAATGTCGTTGTAATTATACGACGCACAGGTAAATAATACACTTGAACTCTATTAAGCATTTATTATCGAATGCAACTGCAGATATACGATGATAATAACAATACACACACAGGTTATAACACAAATTCTATTACGAAGTTAAACAATACGACGAGGACTTATAAAATTAGCAAATGGCAAGTAACAGGTTCAATTAGCAATCAAATTTATCAAGTGAAGTGACGTAGTAAGTTAATAAGTAAGAAGTCGTTTAAGAAGTGGTTTTAAGAAGTGGTTTTAAGAAGTGACTTTAAGAAGTCACAAGGGTAAAAAGTGACGCTCATTTTTCAAAATTCCCTTTATATAGCCTCGCAACAAAAAACGCACGTTTCCATGGAAACTATGCAAAATTTTTCATATTAAAACAAAATCATATCTATGATGCTTGTCACCTCAGAATTTCAGCCAATAGGAGGCAAGTATCCAATTGGACCAAATTACATGAAATTTTAATTAATTCAAATAAATTTCTTATACACCATGTTATGAAAAAACTAAAATTAGATTTGAAATCTACATAAAAAATGTCACAATTTGATATCTCGCATGGTATATAACAAATAAACCCTAACCAACAATAATATAAACAAACTTAAAAACTAATAACAAAAACCCATATTAACAATAAACAAACATACAAATACACAAACTTAATCTACACACACCCTAGTATCATATAAAATTCATTTTAATCAAGTACACACACACAAATAACAAGAATTTAGGCAAATTAGAAAATCTCAAGGTCACAGACCAAACAAATCTAAATAAATAAATAAATACAATGTTGTTACACACAAATTATACACTAAAAGATGCCCTGACTCATACTACAACTGTTTCACACATCAAATTTCCCTTTTGAATACTATAAAAATCCAAAATATGCAGAAGCATCATCAAAAATGTAGAAAATTTGCTGAAGGCATAAATATTTAAACAAATACAGTAATGTTGTTAACGAAAACATGACAAAAGGCAACTACATCACCAATAGTAACATAACACATCAACAAATACTAGTTCTAAACATTAAAAATCCAAATTTCTAGCAAATTCATAAATCGTCGATGACATTTCAAGTATTTTATAAACAAATAAACAAATACATCTTTAAAGCTAGAGGTAAAACGTCGTAAGGCTGCCTCTTATGCCAATACACATTTATACAACATAAAATAATGCACATAAGCACATACATGTGTTAAAAGTAACAAACTTAACCTGATCTGTCAAATCGTAACAACAAATCCTAACGTTCTTTGAAATTATAGCATAAATTCAAGAAAGAATCATTGCAAGGCTTCAACAAAACATCTAGAAAGAAAAACCAAGGCAAAAATCCCGGAGGATACAAGAAAAAACCTGCAATTCCACTTTATTACATCCCGAAGGATCATCCGAAAGAAAACGAATAGCCTCGTTTCAAATCTTTGTGTGTGTGTGTGACCCATTATCATAAGGAAAAGCTACATATGGCTTCTATGCATGATAATTAATAAGGAATTAACTATTTTGAAGGGTGTAACATAGCAATATATATATATTGCTATGAAAGTTGATTTATAAAAAATTATGATAATTATTGAATTCCAACATTCGTACATAAATAAATTACGAAAGCCCCACGTTGGCTTACGTCATAATAAATGCTATGTATTTTATTATTGAAATAATTTATTAATAAAGAAATTCTGTTGGGCGCCAAATTTGAGTTTATACTCAAATTAATTAACATAAATTTTTTTAGATTATTAGTTATAGTATCTATATAGACTCTTGTAATCTCAAGGATAAATTGTTCTGTGGCTTCACTGATTAGATAGTTAATTATGAAGTAAATATAACACATAATATTATAAATACATAATTAAATTTTAACTTAGCTTGAATAGCCAGTCCCTTTGATGATAATGTAGACACCATTTCTTCTAAAATCGCAACTGCTGCATTTTCTTATCTTGCTTCTGGTTCAGCTTGTCTAGACATAGTTCATTTGATTTGTAACCATGAAAACATTACGTTCGCAAATTCGATGGTTTGTGGAATAAAATCACAGAAGCACAGTAATTGTAACACTTAAATGTTCCAATCTATTAAGGTAAGTTCTTTGATTCTTTTTAATACCACAGTATTATTATTTTTAATAAGTGAATGAAAGATTTTAATTTTATTTCCTTTTCTCTTTCAGAAAAATTCCACAAAAGAAACACACTTCAATTAAAAATTTAATTTGGTAAATTCTTTTATTATTAATCACTATAGTTGAATTAAAACACAAATTCTGGTTACACTTTACTTTTAATAACTGTTTCAAATTTTTGTAAACAAGGTTACATAACCTAACTTAACTTTTTTGCGAGGTCCCGCCTATTTTTATAACAAAATTAAATTGTGCACTAATTGAATTTACGTGCTCTTTGTTCGATGGCCAAAAAGGAACTGAATTCAATTTTTCCTGCCAGAAACCTCTACAAAATCCAACAATAAAGCATCGTATCATAGCAACGTCTTAAAAACAAGGACAGAATTTGAAACAAAATCTAGGGAATATTCTAGAAATTATTATTTTAAAATTTAAATAATTGATATTAATCTTATGAATAAACATATCGAAAAACTAATTTCACAATCGTTTTCTATGAATTTTTATCTACCTTTTGATACCCAAAATTAACAAATTCATGACAAAAAATTTAACATTTTAAAATATAGCTAAAATATGCGAAAACAACTCGAAAACCTTACAAAAACACAATTAACACAATCCTCAGATTATAACACAAGTTTTGTAACACATTAATGAACTATAAAAGAATTACACACAACATAATTACCAAAATTCTAAATCTAACCTATAACTTTCAAAATTTATTTACAAACACAATTATCATAACATAAACAACAGAATTCAACAGGAAAATCTGCTAAATACCTTCCTAGATATAACATTAAACTAAATTGGCTAACATAAAACTTTTAAAATCAAAATTACACACTTTTCAACGGTAAACTTCAAATAACTGTAATCTCTGAGTTTTAGGGCTCTGGTACAGTCCAAAAAGACCCACATCATCGTCTACAACAAGTATTTAGTCACACAACAGGATTTCAAAAGGCCGTACACTGTACAGTGTACAACTTCACTTTGAGTTCAAATTCCACATTACGAAGCAACGTACGAAGTATCGATAACAGTTTTTACATATAACAGGTTTATAAATACAGTTTTAACTATAATTTTACTTTAATTGTTATAAATTATGACATT
Source organism: Limonius californicus (assembly GCA_014611495.1). NCBI lineage: Eukaryota > Metazoa > Arthropoda > Insecta > Coleoptera > Elateridae > Limonius > Limonius californicus. Next base: position 10,312 of record JABXWE010104056.1, on the reverse strand, counting down.
ATTAATCTATCTAGACTATATTTCAGGTTAAAATATGGATTTTAATACCAATAAATATCCTTTTTAATACATAACAGTCCTTCCGAAGGTATTTTAGTGTAGTTTAAAGCATGATAAAGACATTTAACAAATAGTTAATAATAATTACATTAATTTAATATAAATATCATGGCAATATATATATATATATATATATATTGCTATGGTATTTGCCCTATATTAATGTTAATATAATAAATAATAATATAATAATAGGGGTCCAAGGGAATATGATGCGCAATATAAGAGAGACTAGAAGAGTCTCTCTCTAGCCTCTCTATTCCAACTTCGCTCTCACCTACCCGTGGTGGACCCTGTTACGCGGAGCAACCCTGCTGGAGGTCGTGGTGAAAATTCCGGCGGAAGGCAGGGTCAGCAAGCAGACGAGAGACGAGGGTCTTGTTTGAGGCACTGTGCAGAAGGCATAGGTAGGGCTTAACAAGATGAATATCTTCAGAGTAGGAAGATATCCTAGGATCGGTGGCGTGATTCAATAAAAGAAGAATCAACGGCAGCGACCGAAGTCAGTAGAAACCTGATTACTACTCACTCACCAACACGCCTGGCAAGCGTGGTGGGTTATTTTGCCAAAATCCCTCTAAATTATTATTATGAAGAAGCATGAAGTAAATAGGCCCCCAGTCCCCAGCAACCTTGGAAAACCTGACCAAGGCAGCGGTCAGGGTAATGAAAAGGCAGGGGGTGCTAAGAATCACTGGGTCCGGCTAGGCTGCCAGAAGAAGAAGAATACGAAGACAATATTAAAAATAGCAACATACAATATAAGATCTATGTCAAATGATGAAAGGCTATTAGAACTAGAAAAAGAGCTAGAAAAAATTAACTGGGACGTAATAGGATTAGCGGAAGTAAGAAGAAAAGGAGAGAACTGTCTGAAATTAACATCTGGACACACTTTATTCCACAAAGGAAAAGAAGAAGACAATCTGGGAGGAGTTGGATTAATAATAAACAAAAAACTAGCACCAAATGTCGAAATGTACAGAGGAGTATCCAGTCGAGTCGCTTATATAATAATAAAAATAACAAAAAAGTACAAGTTGAAAATAATTCAAGTATACGCACCAACAGCGACAAACGAAAATGACGATGAAGTAGAAGAGTTCTATGAAGAAATAAGTAAATCAATAGAAGAAAACAGTACAAAAATGATAATTGGAGACTTCAACTCTAAATTGGGAACAAAACAAGAAACAGACGAAACTAGAATCGGAGATTATGGGTATGGTGAGAGAAATGAAAGGGGAAATAGATTGATGAACTTTATGGAAAAAGAAAATCTTTATGCAATGAACTCCTTCTTCAGAAAAAAGGATAATAGAAAATGGACGTGGGTAAGTCCTGATGGGAAAACTAAGAATCAAATAGATTATATCCTATCAACAAACAAGGAGAATATACAGGACGTATCGGTATTAAATAGTTTTACAACAGGAAGCGACCACCGCTTAGTAAGAGCCAAAGTATATATAAACAAAAAAATGGAGAGGTCAAACTGGATACGTAAAACCACTCCGGCAATAGACCCACAAAAACTGAGAAAGGGAAGAATACAGTATCAAAAAAATTAACAGTTAAACTGAGGCAGCAAACTAATATAAACGAAAAAAGCGTTGACGAAATAAATGCAACCCTTGCAACAGTAATAAAAGAATCAGCTTGCAAAATAGGAACTAAAGAAAGGAACGGAAAAGAGAAACTCAGTGAAGAAACCAGAAATATGATAAAAAAGAGAAGAGAAATAGTAGCTTCCGGGAGGTGGAATATGCCAGAGTACAGAGAGATAAATAAATCAATAAGACAATCGATAAGAAGGGAAGTAAGGCAACAACAAGAGGAATTGATTGAAAATATTATCGAAGAAAACAAAAACATGAAATGTATCAGAAGAAAATCAGGAAGGAAGCAAGTTACTGTGTTAAAGAATAAAGACAATGAGGAAGTAAGGAACGACGAAGAGATTCTAAAAATCGTAGAAAACTTTTATACAGAATTATATAGCTCAAAAATCCCACCACAACCTGAAATTGCTAGAAAACTAAAAGAAAAAATAATAAATGTTAACTCCGAGGAAATGGTTGAAATAGACGAAGAAGAAATAGATAGTGCCTTAAAAGAAATGAAGAATAACAAAGCACCGGGGAGAGATGAAGTCCTAACAGAAATGTTAAAAGAAGGAGGTAGAGAAATCATAACGGTATTAAAAATCTTAATGAACAAGTGCCTCAAGGAAGGACAAATTCCAGAAGAATGGAACGAAGCAGTATGTGTATTATTATTTAAGAAAGGGGACAAGACAAAACTGGAAAACTACAGACCAATCACATTACTTTCGCAATTATATAAGTTGCTGACTAAAATTATTACAAAAAGATTAACAAGTAAGTTAGATCAGTACCAACCAAGAGAACAAGCAGGATTTTGGGCCGGATATAGTACACTTGACCACCTCCAAACAATCAGAATACTGATCGAAAAAGCGAATGAGTATAACTTACCACTGTATCTAGGATTCGTAGACTACGAGAAAGCATTCGACAGTATAGAACTGTGGGCTGTCGAGAAAGCATTACAAAACTGTAGAATTGACCATCGATACATACAGCTAATACACAATATCTACAAAAAGGCAACGACTATCTTTCGACTACACAAAGACACTAACCCAATTCCAATAAACAAAGGCGTACGTCAGGGAGACACGATATCCCCGAAATTATTTACCCTTGCACTAGAGGATGTCTTCAAAGCAATAAACTGGAATGATAGAGGCGTCAACATCAATGGAGAACGCTTGAATAATTTAAGATACGCAGACGATGTAATAGTGATAGCGGAAAACTTTGAAGACTTACAGATAATGTTAGAAGAATTAGAAGAACAGTCACAAAAAATCGGATTAAAAATAAACCGAAAGAAAACCAAAGTAATGACAAACAGAGAAGACGAACGACAAATAACACTGGGGGTGGATGTCGTGGAGCAAGTAGATAATTATATATACCTTGGACAGGAAATAAGAGCAAATAAAGAAAACTACACTGCGGAAGTAAATAGAAGGATAAGAATGGCATGGGCGGCGTTTGGCAGGCTGAGTTTTATACTAAAAAATCGGAGCATTCCCCAACATCTGAGGAGTAAAGTGTTCGACATGTGCATTCTGCCGGTTTTGACATATGGTGTAGAAACATGGACTTTTACGAAGAGAAACGTAGAGAAAATGGCAAAAACACAAAGATCAATGGAAAGGTCGATGCTCGGCATATCATTAAAAGACCGTAACACAAACGCAAGTATTAGACAAAAAACAAAAGTAAGTGATCTAAAGGCAAGAATGGCAAGACTTAAATGGCAATGGGCAGGGCATAACGAAAGAAGAATGGATGAAAGATGGAATAAAGTAATGCATAAATGGCGCCCTTGGGAAGGAAAAAGAGGCAGAGGAAGGCCACAGATGCGTTGGATCGACGACTTGAAAAGGATAGGCGGTTTTGGATGGACAAGAACAGCAAGAAACCGCCAGGAGTGGAAAAATTTGGAGGAGGCCAACGTTCAATACTGGACTTCATAAAGGCTAAAGAGAGAGAGAATAAATAATAACTTAAACTATGTTAGTCTTATAAAATAACCATGATAACATGAGATTTTTGGCTTCGTAATGCTTTACGTATATTAAAAAGGATATTATTTTCATGATAGGAGGATGTTTGTACCTGAAATTGTTAATAATTAGTTTGTTTATAATGTAAGGAAGGCTGTTTATAAGATCATATCGACAAATAATGACTAATGTATACTTGATAAGATAAAAAGGTTTCATCTGATGTTTGGAAGTGCTTCGTATTGGTATCATAAATGATAAAAGTGTTCTTGAGAGGAGATACTCTTTAGTGAGTGAAGTTGAAACATCGTAGTGTGATGTAGAAAGTTGTTTTGGTTGTTGTAGGGGTGTGAAGGAGCCCTGAAACTTAGATTTTATATTAGTAGGAATTTATATTTTGTAACTGTGGGTGTAATTATATTTATTTATGTTTCATTTTGATGTTATGGTTATATTTATCTTATATTGTATGTAAAGGAAAGTTTAGAAGGAGTATATTTAGTTAATCTGAAGTTATTTATTAGTTTTTCATAAAAGAGTAGTTATAATTTATTTTGCAGGTTAGAATTCTTTAATTGGTTATTTTTCTAAGTTTTATAAAGGTAAAAAGTGTATAATTTGGTTCTGTATTTTTGTTACTATTTGTTCTTAATGTTTATTGTATTTTTGATGTGTTTTGGTAAAATTTTGTGTAAAATCTAATTATTTAGCACATGTAAATTTTTTATCTCAGATTTGGATGTTTTTGGTGTTAAAAGTTGTGTAATTTTATCAGGATTATAAGTCTAATGTTTATTTATTCAAATTTTTCTTAATAACTTCATTATTAATCATTTTATAAAATTAAGAATCAGCTGTAGATGGAAGTGATATGTGTATGTAATTTCATTGGTACATTTATTGTTCTTGAATGCGCTAAAGTTTAAATTTTGACTTATTTTGGAAATTAGTCTGGTTTAGATGCTTCATGTGAAAGCACGTATTACTTGTTAGCTCTCAAACTTAAATTTTACCGGGCTTAAGAGCTATTTTCCCAAATTATGGGCAGTGCCTTTTATATGTTGATGAAAGTTATTTGAAGGTTATGTAACCTTATTTAATTAAATTTCTGTGAAAGTTTGTAATTACAAGTGTTTATATTAGTTTAAAAAACAGAATAATAAAAATTTATTTCTTCTATAATTAATAAAAAGTGTTTAATTTGTTTTAAATAATTCAACTTACCTGAAGTGAACAGTCAACGGTGTTTTCATTTCCAAATTTATGGAATATAAGTTATAAAAGCCTGGTAAAAAGCAAAGTGCTATTATTTATGCATTAAAAGAAGGAAGTTACTTACCATTTCGTGGATATTTATTGAGTTTCACTACAACTGTGGGCGATTTATCAACGTTTGGTGCCATCTGAATAGCGAGGTCATCGAAGCTACAGAGATGCAATCATCTGTTATTTGGCTGGGAATTGCTGACATTGCATATTTAGGAGGTTTAGATGTACACAGTGCTACATCAACATTGGAATATACACCCGAAGTCAACATTTTCGGAGGAAACAAAAATAAGTTCATTTAAATTTATTGTATATGTGTGGAATATATTATAATGTTTTGTAACTGTCAATTAAGCGAGGCCACGAATTTAAGAACCCTGAGATATTTAAAATGTTTGTATACTGTTATTAATAATTTATTTTATGGGCGTAACCAACATTAACAATTTTATTTTAAGCTAGCCGAGGTATATTAATCAAAATTACATTCGATTATATTATTATAATTATTTATTAAACAACTTACATAGCATCTTTTTGACGCAAGCCAACGTGGGGCTTTTATAATTTATTCATGTATGAAAGTTGGTATTCAATAAGTGTTTATATTTTTATAAGTCAACTTTCATAGCAATATATATTGTTATGGTATAATAATGGGGAAGTTTAAATGTTAATTGGGATTCACCTTTGCATCGCCGTCGGGGCAAGACGTGTTTCCATGACAAAATAATATCTTTCCCCGCCGGTCAAGGAGTGCTACATTTTCTAAATGTGAGTGGACTTTTGTTTATTTATTCCATTTTAACAATTTAAATTGACTTTATTAACTCCATAGTAACAGTCATAAAGGGTTCATGATTCACTAGTGAAATCAAAGCGTTTGAATTCACTAGTGAAATCAAACCATTTTAAAAATTTCAAAAACGAACAGATTTTTGTTTATTTCTATTTATTTACTTATTTTACAAAAATATTAACATTGAATATTAGTTTTCGCCTTTGTAAGATGGAATATAAAAGTTACAATTATTCAAATTACTAAATTTTACATCAAATTGTGGATGAAGAGGCAAATTAATGTCTTGATTAGTTTCTTGATTTGACACGGAATTTGATGCAGAGGAGCTTGCTGCGGAATTCAAGGCAGATCTATTATTAATGATTGTTGATGATTGCTCAATGATTCTTCTCGAAATTTCGATTTTATTGTTCAAAGAATCCTCTATGTATCCTTCGACGACACTATTCGAACGCCAACCGCCGTGTCTCTTTACAACTGTTAAATCTGCCCCAGAGTCTGCTAGTAGAGTTGCACTTGAACGCCTAAAACAATGACCCGTGTATTCTAGTGGATTTGAAAGGCCTAGAAATTGTGCAATTTTTCTAGGAATTGTTGAAAAAGTGTTCACTCCTACGGGTTGTTACGTGCATTTTTTGTTCTTGTAATTGATGAACAATCGTTTATGTGATATCTTTTCAGGCCGTAATTTTCTGTACTTTCGAAAAACGTCAATAGCAGAAACAGAGTTACTTCCATTGATGATGGTAAATGTTCTGGGTTTATGAGTCTTCGTGTCCGGAATTTGAACTACAAGTACGCTACCCCTGTCTTCTACATCATCGACTGACATGGCCACCAGTTCACCAATTCTACATTCGTATACTCTTTTTCATATGAATGCTTGGATTTTGCTGGCACCACTTTATTCATAGCTTCCAAACCTTCGTCCAAGACTGCTGAGGGTACAATAACTTCGTTTTCGTCTTGAACTTCTAAAATTCCAGACATTTTTGTCTCGCAAACACACAAAATCCGAAAGCGTCACAACTTTAGAACAACGTAAACAACTGGTTGTTAAGATGTGAAAATTAGTTTCGCAGTCTACACGATTTCTCGACTGAATTTTTTTTAATTCCAATTTGAATTTTATTCAAAATGGAATAAAAACATATAAACACCATGTGAATCAAACATATTTATTCACTCAAAGAAATGATCTCACTCGCACTGCGTGCTCGTGATCTCAACATCTTTTCGTGAGTAAACGTATGTTTGATTCACTTGATGTTTAATATTTATTATTCATTATTGAGAGAAATGTTATAAAAATTGTAACATTAAAAAGGAGAATATGCCATCATAAAATAAAGAAATGTGAGTTTTAATCAGCGTTAAATTGCAATGGAAAAATAGTCCAGGTCGGGAAGTGACGGCAGAGCATGGGAAGCAGAACCATCCTGACGGAGTGCAGCCTGTATATTTTTGGAGTAACAGTCCAGGGGCATTTTGCACGCCTAGCATCTGTGTAAAGGTTGGTGCAGTTTAAAAATGAACTAATTGCGGGGACAGTAATACATGGTAAAAATTTGCGCGTGTTGTTTTTTTTTTGTTGAACGTTTCATCTCAATTTTTGTACAAAACGAGGTCGCGAGTGCAACCCTGAGATGAACAGTTTTGTGTTTGAGCTGGTCGGCATAAGTTTTTTTTTTTCCTTTTTGTACTATGACTTTTAAAACACAACAATATATACAGAGCTAATCAAATGTATGGAACCATCCATATATCTCGGTAACCCTTTGTTAAATTTTTCTGAATTTTTGTACAGGGTGATTTCAAAATATGGGGGATTCGAAACTGTTATGGCCAATGATGCCACGTTTTCAGTTTTTTCAAAATTCCTGTCAACTTCGTTATTTCAAATAAAACACCTTATATAATTTTTATAACATTCGATAGATAATTTTTCAACGAATCCACTGATATACTATGTGATATTTTTATTTTCAATAATAACAGAGATATCTAAAAAAAACGAACAAAGTATTCCTGAATTATTAAAGCTGATTAGAACAAGAAGGCTGATTAGAAATGTCAATATGTTAATTATTAGAATATTTTGACGCATTGTCAAAACTTTTCTTGACTCAACTAAGTCTAAGTTATAATTTCCTTGATCGTATTTTGAAACAACGAAACTTTTTCAATAATAATAAGTATGTTACTTTCGGAAAGAGACCATATTCAGATATTGATGATGATTGGTTTCGCAGATAGAAGAGGAACTCGGAAAGAAGTTTCAAATTTCTTCAATACGACTCACCCAGATCGAAACCCTATATCACGAAATATAGTATCCAAAACATTGAAACGATTCGAGCATACTAGGAATGTGAAGAATATTCGGAAATCAGGACGTCCAAAAACAGCAACTGCGCCTGAAAAAGCACTAAATGTTGTAGTTTCAGCCGTGGATGAACCACATATACTTCTTCAACTCAATTAGGCTTAGATCAGGGATTAAGTCAAATGTTGGTGGTGCCAATTTTTAAGAAGAAGAACATGAATCAGTATATAGTGAATTTGATCCACAAACGGATTGAGGGCGATTCTATGTCTATGACGGTCGGTCAACAGGCAGAATTGTCGATACTGGGCTTTCGAGAATCCTCATTGGGCCCAAGAAAGCCATACTCAATTCCCCAAGAAATTGAAAATTTGGGCTGGCATCATTGACGACAGAATTATTGGACCATTCCTTATTGAAGGAACTTTGAATAATGACAAATACCTCATGTTATTACAGAATGAAATTGTCCCTGCGCCGATAAATTGTTCCCCGATGGAAATGGTGGAGTAGGTACGTCAAAATATTTGATTCCAACAAAATGGGGCGCCACCGCATTTTGCACGTAATGTAAGACAATATTTTGATGACATATGTTGTTTTAGTTAGATTTGATTATTCAAGAGTACTTCCTTCGTTTCTTTTTAAGATATCTCTGTTATTATTGAAAATAAATATATCAAATGCTATATCAATGAACTCAATGAAAGATTCTTTAAGAAGCGCCTAAATGTAGGCAACTCAATTTACTACTTACTATTTGTTTCCATAACGATGGACATTAACACAGGATAAATAAAGCCCTCTTTCCCACTTTTCAAATTCAAATTAATTAAAAAAATGTTTAAAAACTAAGAAATAGAAAAAACCGATCTTTTGTAGATGTAACGGTGTTTCTTCAAACATTTACGGATTATTTGTTGCCCGTATTCTTATATTTTGGCTGTTAAGATACCCATTGAAGTGAAACCAGGCTTCATCACTGAACCAAGCAGGATACAATATGTTATTATTATTTATGTTGTTTAAGAACTAGGTACAATAATTTATTCTAGGTTGACAATTACGCGGTAAAAGTTGATGAACCATTCGCTTTTTGCATGGAAACATGTTCAAATCTTTTTTTTATTATTCGATAAGTATCGTATGACATATAAATTTCTTGGCTTAGTTTTCTGATCGGCTTACAAGGAGTTGATTCCATGATATCACTAACATTATCAGTTCTTTTCACAGGTCTTCCTGATCCCCTTTTCCTTTTAACGATTCCACTTTCTCTAAAATTATTGACAATAATTTGGGTAGCAAAAAACAAAGCAAAAATCAACTATTTGAAAGATTTACAATAACTAATTCAAAAATTAACAAAATTACAGTAAATGTTCAAAATGTCGCTCCCCAGCTTCTACATATGAACATTTACTTAAAATTCTGGATCCTCATTACACTCAGTACCTCCCATATTGAAACATGGTTTACTCCCATATCATGAGCTATGGCTCTTGAACTAGTAAAAGGATTTTCAGCCACTCTCTCCAAAATTTTTCCTCAAGTTGTGGTAGCTCCACAGTTGTGTCTGTTGACAACGAATGTACCTTCCCCCGTAGCTGACGTGAAACTACACTAAAGGTCTTGTGCGATGGATGATTCATGCTGTTCGGCAAAAGTATAATTCGCCATAACATAAACTTACGAAACACCGAATGAAAATAACGAAGAAAATAATTATCAAAAAAATCACAGAACGAAAAAACGAATTATAAAAGGTACAGAAAGAAACGAATGCAAGAAAAATCAAAAAATACCAGGAATTTCTGCGGCGGCGTAATGAGGATCCAGAATTCCAAGTAAACGTTCGTGTGTTGAATCTGGGGGGGGGGCGACATTTTTAACATTTACTATAATTTTGTTAATTTTTGAATTAGTTATTGTAAATTTTTGCTTTGTAGTTTTGGTTTATTTTATTGCTCAGTTTTGAAACAGTTTGTTAATTAATTTATTTTATATTTAGTTTGAATTTGAAAAGTGGGAAAGGGCTTTACTTATCCTATATTAATTTCCGTCATTATGGAAACAAATAGTAGGTAGTAAATTGAGTTGCCTACATTTAGGCGTTTCTTAAAGACTCTTTGAGGAGCTCTATCCCTGAAAGGAAACACTTTTGACCATACAAAGTGATTTTTTAAAAAGTCAATTGCAGCAAGCCTAGAAAAAAAAGCTATTCCGTCTGCAGTCAGCTGTAATGAGCTTTGAA
>JABXWE010104054.1:0-27232 GCA_014611495.1 Limonius californicus | reverse complement strand
AAGATCAAATTATTTGCGAAGTTGGCCGACGATATATTAGAAGTCGTAAAGAAAAGCATCTATTATTAGTTGCGAAGAGATATTTGAGCCGGTTAGCCAGTTTACTTATTGAGGTTAGAAAAACTCAGGAAAATCATACGTTGAAATTGGTGGACATTTTAATTCCCCATAAATTGAAAGTTCTAGTGAAGGCTACTCAAACCATAGCAGAATACGACGAACAAAATCGAACGTACAAATCACCACCTTTAGCTCTTCAAATGGGCACTTTAATTAAAAATGCCATTAATACGGGATTCTCTATTGAAATACAGAAAGAAAATCCTTCTAAAGAACGACTAGATAAGTTCCAAACTTTAATTCGTCTTCCAGAAACAGACTGGGCTCATGAAATATCCAGTGAAGCTGGACAAAATTTAGCCATTAATAAGTTCAACAAACCAACTCTAATACCTGTAGCCGAAGATATTAAAGTGAGTTATTATAATGCTTATTGTTAGAAACTATTCATATGCACATTTTGCCTTCTCTATTTTCTATATTAGTTGCTGAAATAATTGATTATGTGTATCGTATTAGAAAAGTTTTGGTTGATCTGATTTTTTGTTTACTTATTTCGGCAATAATTAAGAAAATGAGCATGAAATTATTAGTTTGATTATTTACAACGCATGCCCACATAAAAAGTACACCCACATACTAACTACGCGCCCGCACACTGCACACACGCAACATTCAAATAATGAATTTTAATTACTATTTACGCTTTTATTACAGAAATTCGAAAGATACCTAGAAGAATTGATTATAGAAGCCAAAACTCGTTTAGTGGAAAATTCAAATGACTCAAAAGCATATCGCAAATTATTAGAGGGAATTTTTTGTAGTGTCATGATATTTAACAAGAGAAGGGTAGGTGAACTGCAACGTATGACTTTATTAGGATTTATGAAAATCTATGATATGATTCCTTCGTCTGAACCTGAAAAAGCTTTAACTAATTCTGAAAAAAGTTTGTATCGGTCACTGAAACGAGTTGATATTCGAGGAAAAGGGGGAAGAGGAGTTCCAGTGCTATTTGACAAACATACTGTTGAATCTATTCAATTCATAACTCTCAGACATAATTTTATGACTTTTTACCTTTTCGGAATACCAAATACCAAAAACCCCTTAACAGGCTATATAGTTATGAAAAAAAATGCTAAACTCGCATTGGGTGATACTCAGAAAGCATCTCTTTTAACATCAACTAAGCTAAGCAAACATCTAGCAACAATTACACAAATATTTAGAAGTGATAAAAAGGAATTAGAACAGTTGGCTACGTTCATTGGCCACACGGAAAAAACGCATTCAGAATTTTATCGATTGCCTGACGACGTTTATCAGACCGCTTTCAAAAACTAGCACATTAGAAACATTTAAGGAAAAACGTTTAGATGAAATCGAATTAGATGATTACTTAGTGAAAGAAAATAAAAATGATCAGTAGGAAGACCATCAATATATTCCTGAATTCAGTGGTGAAAATAGGCATTTTTAATTACTATGGAACTATGCAATTAATACAGAAATAAATCCGTAGGTATGCTTATTTACCTAGCTGTGATCTAAAATTTGTAGGAATGTAATTTTTATTACTTCAGTATTTATGTATGTATGTAATACTTTATTGAAAACATATTTTGCATTAATGTAGAATATTTTTTATATATTAAAAATATGTCTCGATTTAAATTTATTTATTAATGCTAGAATCTCAAACATTTTATTTTTAAAAAGTAGTACATACTTGGAAAGCTAAGCCTTTTGAACAAAAATATCTCTTGCCAGCCCACTGCAGTTATTAAATACGATTAGATAATGGACAATGGAGAAGCTAAATTTAAGAATATTTTTATCAAACAATTTTGTAAGAAAAAGTGTTTAGATTCGGTTAGACAAGCCGAACACGTATTTTGGTTAAAAACAAACTAAACAAAATTTTGCTTATAAAACTGCGAAAAATTTTAATTTTATTCACAAAACTGCAGACTGTAGCAGTGAAAGCAAATGGCGTATTCTGGCAACACCGCTAAGGATGTCAGTTTACTGTAAAACGTTATATACGGACGCCAACCTGATCTAAAATTTGTATAGTATATCGACGGATGTCACCTTCCGCGTTAACTATATCGGTTGTCAAATTATACCCTTTTTTATCCTTATATACGCCCTGCATATTAGCGGACTCCAAACTATGTCAATATTATACGGATGCCATTTGCTGCCGCAGTTGAATATATATATATAATCGGAAAACCTTTTACCCTAAGGTGTAAGGTGTATTATATTTATTTTGATTTCAGTACAGTGTATGCACAAATTTCGCCCATTGTTTTTTATTTGCTGCTAACTGTTTCGCTTCTGGCGATGTTCTGCCTTTTTTCTTCAATATTTCTGCTACTTCGTCATTCCATTTCTTTTTGGGCCTTCCTCTTGTTCTGCTTTTGTGTACCCCTGCTTCCCATATACACTTAACTTGTCTGCTGTTCTCCATTCTGCACAGATGACCAAACTATTTCAGTTTTTGGTTCTCTTATATGTTGTTGATTGGTTCCATTTCTAGTTCTTCTCTGACTGCATCATTTCTTATTCGGTTTAATCTAGTGATGGCTTTGACTCTTCTTAAGTATTTCATGTCGATCGCTTGAATTTTGCTTTTCATTTGTTTTGTTAAAACGCAACTTTCACTTCCGTAAATTAGAGTAGGTCTGAAAATTGTTTTATACACTGTTATTTTCGTTTTCTTATCTATCTCTTTTTTACTGATAAACGGTTTATTTAAACTATGATATACTCTTGCAGCATTATTAATTCTCTCGTTGATCTCACCTTCCATATTTCCCTTTCTGTCTACCAGTACTGCCAGATATTTGAATACTTCTAATTGCTCTATTTTGTTTTGGTTTAATTCTATATTGATTTATTTGTGTTTGTTTTCATATTTCTCTTCGTTAACTCCTTTTCCCATATCTGTAAATTTTCTTGTAAGTCCTTCTCTTTTGCAGCGCAGATCATAACAACGTCAGCAAAGGCACAGTCTGATACGCTTACCGGTGTTAATCTATTATAGCCTATATGTATCTTCTTGGTTTTAGTTGCTGTTGCTTTGATTACGTCATCCATTATTAATATTAATAATATTGGGCTCATTTCTCCACCTTGCCGTAACCCGTCATTTATTTCAAATGTTTCGGATTGTACATTTTCCTTTATGACATAACTTTTGTTGTTCTCGTATAAGCTCTTTATTCCTTTTATTAATTTTGGGCTCACATTTCTTTGTTTCAGGCTTTTCCAAACTTCCTTTTGCGGTACTCTATCGAAAGCTTTTTCGAGGTCTAGGAAAGCCATGTACATTTCTGAGTTTTTTGATCTGTTTTTCTCTATTAATTGTGTTATGCTAAAAATATGATCCTGGGCAGTTCTCTCTTTTCTAAAACCACTTTGTGTTTCTGCTAGTTGTTCTTCTATTATTCTTCTTAATCTCTTCTCCAGTATGTGTTCGTAAGTCTTAGATACCACGCTTAGTAGCGTGATACCCCTATAATTTGAAAATCCCTGCTATCGCCCTTCTTAAATATTGATAGTATTATCCCTGTCCTCCAGTCTTCGGGTACTTTTCCGGTGCTACATGCTTTATTGAAGATTTTTGTAAGCATTTTTATGCCTCTTATCCTTAAATTTTTCAGCATCTCTGCTTTTACCTTGTCGTGCCCTCCCGCTTTCCCTTTTTTCATATGTTTGATTGCTTTGTCCACTTCCTTGGTTTGTATATCGTTTTGTTCTTTGTCTTGTGTGAGGTTAATTTTTTCTTCGCTTGGTGTATCGAGTTGTTGTTCTGGGTTGAGGAGTTCTCGGAAATATTCTCTCCATCTTTCTATAATTTCATTTTCTTCAGTTATTATTCTACTGTCTTTTGCTTTCACGTGGTGTAATGTGTGGTTTTTACCTTTTCTTAAATTCTTCAGCACTTTATAGAATAGCTTTTGGTTTGTGTGGCTATCTGCTTCTAATTTTTCGCCGAATTCTTTCCATGCTTGTTGTTTGGCTTGCAATACCATTTCTTTTACTAGTATCCGTTGTTGTTTGGACACTGCATAGTTATCTTCTGTTTTTCGTAGTAGGTATTGGTTCCATTTGTCTTTCTTGGTTTTTACTTATTTTTGTATTTGTTTTCCACCATTTAGTCTGTTTCTTGTTATTGTTTATAACTATTGTTCCACAAGTTTCTTTAGCTATCGTAAGAATGATTTCTTTGAACTGATACCACAATTCTTCTCAATTCTTGGTTTCCCATTGTTCCCGTTCTTTCTCTATCTTTCTTTTCGTATCTTCTTTGAATTTCTTCGCTGTTTTTGTTTCTTGTAATTTGTACGTCATAATAATTTCCTTGCCTTTTTTGGGATGTGTTTCCGCTATACATTTTCTTTCCTTTTCCATGGCTAGTCGAATTTTCGCCATCACTACGTAGTGGTCACTATAAATTTCTGCCCCCCTTCTCACTTTAACATCTAAAATTTCTTTTCTATGTGTTCTGTTGATGAGAATGTAATCTATTATTGACTTTTCATTTCTGCTTTTCACCTCTCTCGTAAATTTATGTATACTCTTATGCTTGTAAAATGTATTTGCTATTATTAGGTTGTTATCTACGCAGTAATTTATTAGTCTATTTCCATTGTTGTTTCTGTGCTTCTCGCCATGGTGACCAATGACATCAATCGCGTCGTTATTTCTTCTTTTCCCCACTCGGCCATTAAAATCTCCTAGTATTATTACCCTATCGTTTACATTTTCTGTTGTTTCTTAATTTCTTCCCAGAATTCGCCATTTTTATTTGCTATTTCGTCCTCACTTAATCCGTATACTATTATTAAGGTTATCTTGTTTCGCTGGTCTAGTTGCAATTCTACTTTTAAGATCTTACTCGAAACGAATTCCCATGTTTTTAAACTTTTCACATGCTCTTGTTTTATTATGCACCCTACACCTTCTGCTGCTCTTGCTTCTGGTTTTACTCCACTATAAAGTAATATATGTCCTCGCTCTAATTCTATCAACCCTTGCCCTTTTTTTGGTTTCGGTGATTGCTAGTATGTCTAGTTTTGTTCTTTCGAATTCTTCTAAGAGTTCATGCTCTTTACCATTCAAACTTCTTACATTCCATGTACCTAGTTTTAGTATCTTTTCCGGGTTTTCTCTGCCTTCTTTACATTTCATGTTTTCCATTTGCAGGTTTTTTTCCATCGCCATTCCCGTCTTCTTGTGGTCAGTGGGTATTGCAATCAGTTTTTTGGAAAAATGTACTGGTGTTTCATTAATTATTACTTCTTCTAGTAAGTTCTTTCCCGTGTCCCACTTCCATTCTTTTCCTTCTATGGTCAACTTCCGGTAGCCAACTCTGACAGCTTTTCCTCTTTTCCTTTCATCTTCTGCTCTCCTCCTGATTTGTTTATCTATATCTCTTTCCTTTCTGGATAAATTATTGTTAATAAGTATCTTTACTTGTCTTTTATTTTTTAGTTTCATCTTATTTTGCATTATCTTCATTTTGTCCTCAAATCTCTCTAATTGTATTAAGTACATTTTTGGTCCTATTTTATAGGCTGTTTTAATAAGAACATCAACTCCTTCTTGTCGGATAAAATTTCCCATTCCTTCTTTTAAGTCTGCCGCGTTGCTGTTATCTATTACTAATCCTGATACTACAACATTATTCCGCCTCTTATCTCTTTCTAGTTGTTCTAATCGTGTATTTGTATCTTGTAGTTCATTTTTGATCTTCTCGTAGTCCTTTTTATATTGCTGTTCTCTTTCTTTATAGCTTCATTTTCCAAGTTTAGGTTTTTTAATTCTTCATTGTATGTTGTTCTGTACGTATCTGGTTCACCTCTAATGTTATATTTTGTAGCAAGCTTAATATTTGGTCTATTTGGGCATCTTCCTTTTGTTGGGATCTTCCTGGTGTTCTATTCAGCTTCCTACTGTTGGGGGATCCACTTACACTTTGCTTGGTCGCTACTCTCATCGTCCTCATATCCCCATCTCTCCCTATTTCCCTCCTCTGTTGAAGATTCTTCACTCTCACACTTTACTGGCGACCGGCGCAGCGGCGGTTATTTATTTAGTATTAATTTCTTATTTATTTATATGGAGACATAAAATTCTTCTAATTAATATGCTTCAGTAACTAATTAGCTAATGATAACTAAAAAGGATAAACATACGAGCGACTTAAAAATATAACTATTAGATACTTAAGTAATAAACAACTTGATATGTAAAAAAGCAAAGTTAGGCTAATCAAATTTTGTGAAATATATGTGTGGCAATCAGTTATGATTCACTAAAACTATTTATATCACTATTACCATCTCCGGTGTTTATAGTGATAATAATTGGCTCTAGACTTCCCACATTTAATAGTAATAGGGTGAAAATTAAAGGCACAGAATAAATAGAGAAAAAGGGAGAGAGAGAGAGAGAGCGAAACGTGACAATGAATTGAAGATGAAGGCGTGCCTGTCCGGCCACGGAAGATCAAAATTTTTGTTATCGCTCGCGGCGTTCGATTGTGCGCCGATTCAAGATCGTCCGGCATACATTCTAGCACGACCTGAAGCGTAAACGGTTTATGTTATGTTGTCCGAAACGGTTTTTTTGCGGTCAAATGTATCTAAAAGTTTTCGGTTCGTTAATTGTTTGCTATATACAGCTTATTTTCGACCCCCGCGAACTCAAGAATTCCAGAAAGGGGGTCTATTTCGGGTAACGGAGTTGGTAACGTGTTAGTGCAAGTTCCCTGCTATTCCATAGCACACTATGCTAATCTCCGCCCTTCCAAAGTATCGGCATTATTTAATCAGTAAAACGCGCAAATGTAGCCAAGCGGCGGAGAACGGTACATGTTTGGGATGTTGATATAAAAAATTCATCAACGGCCAGTTAATTAAGCTATCGCCGCTCTTTTTGTTTAGTCCATACATAAGCTATCCACCTGTCTTTCACAGAATTAAAATTAATCAGCCGTTTTGAGCCCCGATTCAACACGGCCGCAACATCGATAATTGTCTAGTCTTGAAAATATGAATTTCGAGTTCTGGATAGTGGGGCTCGGAAACGGCAGGCCGAATTGGGACAGTCTTACAATATTTCATACCCCCATGAGTCCCTCGGGTACCTGCGATAGCGGACCGACCCCGTTGACATAGCGACCCCTTGGCAACGATGGGCCCGGAACCCTGTAGAAAGCGGTTTTTGAGGTTTCATCGGTTAAAGCAATGTCGATCCAAGATCACACCCATACGCTGTCATCATTAATTAATAGTAAAATGAAGTCTAAGGATCTATCAAAACGTATCTACAAGATGTCAATCGCACTACCCTTGTTTTGTTAGTTACATCTGTCACTGTCAACCAACCCGTCATAGTAAAATGGATCGTCCTGTAAAAGTACATGTAGAATGGCAGAATATACGATTCCAAGCAACAGTGGAACGCTTAGGAACAGTGCGTCATCTGAAAGAAGCAATATTTAAAAGTACCGGAGTGCATCCATCGTTGCAAAAGCTTAACTTTGATTGCAAAGGTATGTACGCACTTTTCACAATATTTTCTCTTTCTATATCAACTTTTAAATGAAATATTTATAGGGAGCTTGAGTGACGACTTCAGACTAGAAAATCTGAAGAAGAACTTTTTTGTGGTTGTATCCAGTACACCCGAGGAACCTGAGCCTGGAACCAGTGCCGGAGGTGGGGATGCTGCTGCTGTATCTATGCATAGGAAATTAGCGGAACGAAAGAAGTCACCGGAATGTAGGGACAGAATTAAGATCCTGAATGAGGCAAGAAGCGGTAAACACCTCTTGGTAATTGATATTGACGAAACCTTTTTTGACCATCGTGCGTTGACATCAGTAAAACACCATGCCAGTAGACCTTTTTTGCACCAGTTCCTGAGCAGCATGTACGAATACTATGATCTAGCTTTCTGGTCGGCTACAAATAAGAATTCCATCGCATACAAGCTGCACATGCTTGGAATTACTCGTCATACCTCTTATAAAACAATGTTTTATATGGGTAAAAAAGCCATGGTTTTAACTTCCATACCAGGACCAAAAACTATACGTGTATGTTGTTTAATTTTGTTTACTGGCAAGGATTCATTTAAATTGTTTGCAGGTGAAATCATTGTACATAATCTGGAAGAAATTCAGCCAATACAATCGAACCAACACGATCCTTCACGGATCTGAAACCGTTTCCCAAAGTGTCATTAGTCCTAAAGACTGTCTTTATGCTGTACCTTCTAAGAACATCCCAATCTTATCAGTAGTGCCTTTACTGTAAGGTAGAGAAGCTAAGCCTTCCGGAGGTGCCAGTTCCTCCTTACCCTTGGGCTGTTCCGCTTTGCGGATTGCTCTCTGTATTTCTGTGGCTGTATAACCATTTTGTTGTAACGACAGCAAGAGATGAGTTTTCTCTTGTTGTAGGTGTTCTGCATCTGGGATTCGAACTGCTCTGGTTGTTAGAGATTTTAGCACAGTTGCTTTCTGCATCGGGTGATGATGCGAATTTGCATTTATTTTTAGATTTTCTGCTATTTCTTTCAAATTTTGTAAATCGTCGTTGATACTGCAAAATGTTATATGTCAAATAATACTTTCTGAGAGTGTGGTGTTCTTGTATCCAAATTTACTAGCTCTATCATACTGAAAACGTCGCAAGTCGCGGACCAACAGCGACGACGGTGTGAGCGCAATTCAATATGGCTTATGTCGCGTCATGATAATTTGTTTGCACAATTTAAAGTGTTTTCTTGTTCTGAAAACTAATGATTTTCACATACGACATTTTGCAGCATCAACGACGAAATATACATTTCGCAAATTTTTTGTGTTGCAACCCACCACACGGAATTTCCCAATCCCGTTGGCAACTGTGGAAGCTGGCGTAGACCTAAAACAAACTTTAAATATTTGTATATTGGCTTGTCTATCCACCAAATATAATTTTATTGACTGTTCTAGGCAAATTTGATAAACATTGTAATATTCCATTATTTATTTCAACTGTTGTAGCCTGAGCCCTAAAGTATAACCTAAACGCATAAATTAAAAAAAAAACGTACTTAGCTAAGTATTAGTATTGTGTATTTGTACATTCCCCTGTAACTACGCACGACGTGTTGCCTACGTTCTTCTCTTAAAAATATGAATTCCTGTGAAACCATTTCCAAAATGTTATCCTCAGTTCAAAATTCAATATTTCATCATTTTATCAGCATTTATTTACAGAAAACATATCATCGAAATATTGAGTCGATTAGCACATGTGTTATACTTACTTAACAGTACACCTTATTGTTAAGAAAGAGAAGAAAAGAGAAAGAAAAACCTGATGCTGTAGATTTATAATTATTTAGATTAATCTTTTCAATCCTTTCTGGATAGATTAGTTTGGGAGTGGTAACCTTGGCAACCACGCAGAGTGCCGTAAAACCTAGATATCGAACGCCTGCTGCTTATGCAACCTACAATACGCTGAAAAGGGAAGTTTATTTTCAGCATTTGTGGTAGCACTGCTGTATTTCCTGTTCTTTTTTTAACCTACGTTTCGTCGATTTCTAAATTAAGAAAATACAAAAATTTAATGTAAAATTAAACCTAAGCTCAGGGCATAGCATACAGTGAGGTTAAGTGGGAACCGAAGTATGTATTTAAAATAGCAAAGGAAATGTTGGTAATGCGGTAGTATTATTGATTTGAGAAGGCCCTGCGGTAGTCGTGTTGAAAGTAAGCGGTTTAAATATTTAAAACATGGTTTTATGTCTTCTGTGATAGCCAAGTCATGGACGGAAAATTAATGTACGCCTTTCGGGGTTGGATAGCATTCGTTGCATTCGTGGATTTAGGAACTGCAGTTCGAAGTTATATAGAAAAACGTTCGTTCCTCAGTAATATTACGTCCGACATAGAATACGATGACGGTAAATTAATTTAATATATAATAACCTAATTTATACCAAATGTTTTTTAGAAAGGTATACGGTATCAAGGGTAATCGGAATTTACTCTGTATTAAAAGCTCTTGCTTTAATTCACTGCACCTTATTTATTCACTACAAACCGTAAGTGTTTCAGCATTTTATTTATAATAAATTTAACGTGTATCAATTAAACATTTTTCAGAGTTGTCAGCATGGGGATTTGTTCAATTATAGTAACGATCACACTCTATTTAACGGAAACTCTCTATTTTAGATCGGCTACACTTAACTTCTTGGTAACGTTCCCATGTGTCTTAAATGGTAAATGTATCATTTTTACCTTTTAACTTATTTCATGTTCGTTTTCTTGTAGCTTTAACATTAATCGGCTTAATATATCTTCCAAAACATTTAAAATTATGGGATCCTCTTCAAGAAATTGAAGAAGATGACGGCCACCTTCTGAAACATGCGAACGTTTTAAGAAGAAAACGGAATACGCGAAAAATGAATTAGCATTATTTACAGCCAATAGGATGGTATAAATTTTTATTATTAGAACTAAACAATTAAACAACATATCAATAGAGATTTCGCTTTGGTTTATCTATAATCACTCAGGAAATCCTGTTTAAAAACAGTGACACGGCTATAGATGAAACGTATTTGATATTCGTTTAGTTGTTTCAAAGTTTGTAGATTGTATTAAAACAAGAAGCAATTAAATAGGTGAACACTGGAAACTATAATTTGTAAAATTGTTGATTTCTTAATGACTACAAAATATGTAATGTAAACTGTGATAAAGAATCATTTTTGCAAGAATATATTCGACTTGTTATCATTCAAGTATTTTTTTTTTCATGCAATCCAGGTCTATATTAACTCACCAATGAAAGGTTTATTTTAACCACACCATTGCTAGATACCCACTGTTAAATTATTTGTTTAAGTGCCCAAACTAGTACGAACCACCTACTTTGGTATATATATATGGTGATTCATAACGTACGTAAGAGACTGATAAGGTAGCTAGAGGAGACCAAAATACAGTTTTTTCTTTATTAACGTTAGACCAAAACCCAATAATAAGAAAGTTGCAGCAAGTTAAAGTTAAATCAATTATTGAGCATTTGTTAGAAACTGGTAGTAACTTACGTATTAAATTCAAGTTGGGGATATCTGACAGTTAATTCCACAAGTATTTAGTTAAAATACTGATAAAAATTTATAAATATGAAAGTTATGGTTATTATATATTGCTCAAAAATTATTATTCACTTATTAAGAGATTATTTAATATAACTGGAAAACAGAACAGAAAAAAAATTACTTAAATATTAGTACATTTAAACGTCAACATTAGGACAGTTTATTGTTAAGTGATCAGTTTGGATAATGTGGGTAATTACAGTAACGAGGAATACATAGACATGCTTATTGTTTATGGAGCAGCTGAGGAAATCGCTGCACGTACAAGGCGTATGTATTAAGAACGGTTTCCAAATCGACAAACTTCTTCTTTGGATAGTCTAACGAGGAAGAGGGACCGGATTCCGGAAATATACAACCTAAGAAAGATCATGGTGGCGACACGGGGCGAATGTGGAAGAAGAAAATTTAGAAATAGCATAAGCTGATCCAACTACAAGTGCACGCCAAATTTCCCATCAAATTGAAGTTTCCCAGGCGCATAATGAGTACAAATGGTTTGCACCCTTACCATCTGCAGAAAGTGGAAGGGCTCACTCTTACTGACTATCTCTTGCGGCAACATTTTTGCGAATCGTACTAAGGGAATCCTAGAATTTCCATTAAAAGTGTTGGTGGCGGATGAATGCCGTTTTACAACGTTGGTATTCTCAACAATTACCACATATGGGTTGATGAAAATCAACACGCGATCCGCCAGGGTTCCTTTCGGCAGCGTTTTGGTCTGAATCTATGGGCTGGGATTGTGAACAACACCTTCATATGGTCTTTCGAATTACCAGCACGCCTTAATGGTAATTCTTACTTGCAGTTTTTACAAGAAATTCTGCCAAAACTTCTAGAAGATATTCCTTTGGATGTGGTTCATGCATGACGGTTGTCCTGTGCATTTTAGTCATGCTGTAGGGGATTACCTCTACACCACATGTCTATGGCCCCCACGTAGTCCCCATTTCAACCCAATAGACTTTTTCTTATGAAGACACATGAAAGAATTGGTATATGTCACGGAGGTTACTACCATGGATGAGTTACGCCATCGCATCAATGCTGCTACAGAGCACATACAACAGTTTCTGCAACTATCGGATTGTTGAATTCATCGTATGCTACTATGCGTTGTAAAGCAGCATCAGCATTTCGAACAACTTCTGTGAATGCTTTTGTTTTGGTGACTTAGCAATTCGTGTCTTGCGACATTGCAAGTTTTCTTAGTTAATCTACAAAATGAGTTTTCACAATATCAATATGAACATACAAATATATTTGTCTGTTTTAATGCTCATGTAGGTTAGTTACCAAAATTGGATTAGCGATTTGACGAAACAGGTCAATTCAAACCACAAAATGAAAACCAACCGTTTATTTATCAAAGTATTAAGTAAAGCTCGCTCTCAGCAGCCATAATCAATGCTTAAAACATTTAAAGATAATAAAAATGTTAAAATTTACTGTACCTCTACTATGTATGCTCATGAGTACAGAATATTATTACTCTTTAGTTCATATAACAGTCAATAACGAATTGAGATTAAAACTAAGGTAGGTATTTAAAATAAATTAGTTAATTTTATAAAGCTATAAATAGTTTTTCACTGGAGCAGTTAGCTCTACCACAACAAATTTTAACTTTTTTATAAATACTAGAAATTGGCATTTATATATATATATATAGTACTTTTATACTACTGCTGTAGTTCCAACTATATCCTGTATATTGGTACAGTATTTTAAAAAGTAGTATTCCATTAAAGCTAAACTGTTTCTGACAAATAATAACACATCTGATTTTGCTCTAATACTTAAAAAATGAACCGACCTACAAGTATAGTGTTTATAAACATCTTCAGTTCTTTGGCATCTATATTTTCACTGGCTACAAATAATAATAAAAAATTGTCCTTTAATGTTCTTGCTTCAGTTTCCTTAGTGCTCTTGCTCTTATGTTTTCCATGGTTCTCATGACAATCAGTTTTTCTATCGTAGGGGACAGGTAATTGAGAGCCCCAATAACTGCAACCAGTAAGGTATGTGGGAAATACCCTGTAGTGTGGTCTTCGATTCCAATGGTTTTAAGGGCGCTATTGACGTAAGTATGAGGTGAAGGAGCCATCCAGGTAGCTGAACGAATTTTAGACATGTTCGTGGCAACATATCCAGGTAAAATGCACTGAACAGTAATTCCTGATTTTGCATACTCCGTGGCAAGATCTGCGGAAAACTTTTCCACGTAGGCTTTTGAGGCAGCATATATTGTCAAAAGAGGGCTAGGAATTTGAGCAGCAGTTGAGGAAATGTTAATTACAGCTCCCTTGCGCCGTTCTACCATTCCTGGCATGATTATTTTACACATGTTTGTAACTGACACAATGTTACAGTTAATTATGTTAGGATAAAGCTTCTCTTTGGTGGTTACGTCCAAGAAGTACTCAGGATAAGGATAGCTGATTCCCACGTTGTTAATCAGCACGCCAATCTCAAGTCCTGTTAATTGCTTTTCGATGTTGTGATAGATTTGTTCGGCTTCCGTAAAATCGGCTGCTATGGTTTTAGTTTGTACTTTGTAAGTGCTCTCTGTAAAATAATGTGTTTTTACACGATTCCGTTATTAAGGATTGCTCTTACCTATGCTGGAAGCTACATCATCCAGTTTTGATTGCGTTCGACTTATTAAAACTATGTTGATCCCTTTTTTAGCTAGAAGTTCTGCATATGCCTTTCCTACTCCATCTGTTGCCCCTGTAACAACTAAAAATCCAATATTTAGTAAGGTTATGCGAAATACAACCAATCTTAATTACATACATAACAAACAGGTCGCCAACGTGTACAAGATGTTTTAAAATAGATATAATAATTTACCCATGCATAGTGTACATCAAACCAAACAAAAATCCTTAATCAATATAAAACCGTAAATCGGCTGTTTCAGAGATTGAGACGATTTTGCTTTTTAATCAATATTGTATTGTATTGTATGAAGCGGTGCAGGTTTTTCCACCTACAGCACTCAGGCAATAGGCCCATTCGTGCGATCCGCCTTATTAGGGCTCGTCCCCAAAAAGCCCAGTGCCCACCGCAAAGGCTAGCAACTGGTTTAGGGGAATGAGCTGTAAATCTTCCGGTTCCAGTATTCTAGCCCCAAGATATTTGTGCCGCATCCTCATGAGACTGAGGTATTGGCACATTATGTGAAGAGAGGTTTCATCCCCTTCATGGCATAATCTGCAAGTAGGTTAGTCTGTAATGCCAATCCTATGTAGGTGTTTGTTCAGGTGACAGTGGCCCGTTAGGAGTTCTGTTAGGGTCCTGATTTGCTTCTTGTTAAACTTTAGGAGCTCTTGGAACTTTGGTAGGGATTCCTCTCCGATAAAGAGTTTAGCCTGCCTAGGTCCTTGTTGCGACAACCAGTCCTGAACGAATTGGGTTTTCACCCACTTCTTCATTTCTAGTTTTGCATTGCATTGTGGTATTCCGAGGACTGGTTCTGCGAGTCCGTCTCTTCGTTATCATCGATGTGGCTGTGGCCTGGTACCCACAGCAGTTTTACTAAGTTATGTTCACAGAGTCGCATCAGAGCCAAGCGGCATTCAAGCACTAGCTCCGAAGTTACTCTGCAAGACTTTAGGGCTTGGAGAGCTGATTGGCTGTCCGAGCAAATGTAGATGTGTTTGTTTGCGAAACCTCTTTCTAGGTTTTCATGGGTGTAGACCAGTATAGCGTAGACTTCGGCCTGTAAAACGGTGGCATACATGCCAAGAGAGAACGAAAGTTTTACTCTTGGTGATTCGCCATAGATACCTGCGTCTATACCGTCTTGGGTCCCAGAGCCATCCGTAAACCACACAGGGCCCTTGGGAATCAGAAGGTTGCAGTTTTGGGTGCTCCAGTCTTCCCTAGCGGGAAGGACGATAAGGTGTGTTGAAGAAGTATCTGGTGAGCATACAGTCACTTCTCATATTGAAGATGACATGGGTCTCCGACAATCTCGGCAGGATCCTCATGTGCCCCAGTGGTACTCCAGCATTTGACCCCTGCCCACCACACTTGAGCCTGTAAGCTGCCTTCTTAGCCTCAGCCTCAATCACTATCTGAAGGAGGGCAAGTCCGAGAAGTGCCTGCAGAGCCGAAGTGCGGGCAGTTTGCATTTTTAATCAATAACTTGCATTATTATGAAAAATCGAACAGTAAAGGCACTAACAGCTAAATAAATATAACATTAGCCTCAATACAAAGGCCTAGTGAATTAAAATCAGAAGATCCAGATGGCCCTGCAATTAGACCCCTCGTCTTATCCATTTGTCATTATAAACAATAGATATTCTCCAAAATTGATTGAAAAATGTGAAGGAGCCCCATTGTGCATAAACCCCAAATGAACCCTATCATTGAGGGACACGTCTTCCAATAGTGGAAGTATAGTGTAATTAATGAAATCACGATACAGTTCACCAGTCAAACAATTTAGTAAAAATTTTGGCCCTATCAGACCGTCTTCCAAAATACCAAAGATTTAACGAAAGTCCATGCTGATGTCTTCACCGAACAACAGCGTAGGGATTTTCGTCTGCTCACACATGAGTACTATACAGATTAATTATAACGTTATTCGTCAGAGTTGCTTCATCGGTAAATAAAATACTTGCAGCAAGGTTTGGATTTTCTTGATGTGAATCTAAATAACACCATTTTGAAGCATGATCAGGAACAGTAAGGGCTGGCACCTGCTGGATATCTACAAGTGTGTACAGTAAATAAATAATCTTCTTCTTTTCCTTCTTTTTCTTCTTCTTCCCGTGGTACTACAATCTTCATTAGACCTTAACTTCCCGTAGCCGTCGCCTCCAATCTTCTCTCTCGCTTGCTGCCTTTCTCCAATTTACCATTCCTAGCAGCTGCCTGGCGTTGCTCTCGATGTTGTCCTTCCATCTCATTCTCGACCTTCCTCTTCCGCGCCTTCCTTCTATCCCTCTTTAAAAAGTTTTCCTACCGTAATCTCTGTACTTTCATTATTTCTATTATATGCAAGTCCTTATATAGGTCATGGTTATATTTTCTACTCCATCCGCCATTTTACTTGTAGTAAATAAATAATATGTTAAATTTTGTTTTTCATGGCAAATGAACAGCCCACTTTGCAGTTTATTGATTAATATACAAAATCGTCTCTATTTCCGAAACAGTTGGTTTGGGGACATAACGTTGATTAAGACTTTCTTGATTGATTTGATAAGTACTATACGTCGGTTAACTATCCGACCGTTTCATTAAACACCCTGTATAAAGACGAAGAAGAAGTTTCCTTATTTATGTATTGCGCAGCCAGGCGCGGATACAGGGGAGGAGCTGCGATTTCAGCTATTTTTATCGAAATAAAATATTTAATTTTTGTATGTTCCTCTTTTATGAAACAAAATACAATAGAAAACGCTTTTAACGAATCCGTTTATAGCGATCTACCGGTTTTTTGATTACTGTGCATAACTTAAAATTATTGCTGACTGTACAGGGTGTTTTGTTCTAGTGGGACAATGCACAACTTCTTTATTTTAAATAGAACATCCTGTATATTTTTACATTTTTGGATTTCTTATTTTTCCATCTTTACAACGATATAGGTTTTAGGTATTTATTACTAATAGTTTCGGTAATAATTAACATTTTCTTTCATTTTGAAAAAGTGACGGTCTGTCTTTAACGGTTAGAGTCTAAAGAACTGCAAACATTTTTTCAAATTAATTTTACAGCTGACACGAACGCATTTTCAAATCGTGCCGTACTGTTTAGAATTTAAATATCTTATACAGGATGTTCCCAATTTACTACCACATTCAATAAAATTCAATTCCTAATGTCTCATGTTTTTAACATCCTGTATATTTTTACATTTTCGAACTTGTCGTTCAATGACATTTAAAGGTATGTGCGGTTTTATATGACTTGCGTTTTTAGTTTTGAAAATATTTAGAAACTATTAGAAAGCTAATAGAAAAGAAAAACAGGAAAGTTGGTAGATTTTGTAAAGTTGAATTATTTACTGACATGTTAAACTACAAATATTTGTATGTTTTACCGCGCTTTTTAGAACAAAAACGAAATTAAACAAGAAAGTAGCGAATCATCAGGCTCTACGTTGTAAAGATAAAATGAAATAAGAAATCAAAAATGTAATAATATACAGGATGTTCTATTTAAAATTAAAGAAGTTGTCCATTGTCCCACCAAAACTACCCTGTATAATCAGCAATTAGTTATGCACATTAATCAAACAAACAACTTTTGTATTTATAGTTTTCTCTAAGCTGCT
Source organism: Limonius californicus (assembly GCA_014611495.1). Classification (NCBI taxonomy): domain Eukaryota; kingdom Metazoa; phylum Arthropoda; class Insecta; order Coleoptera; family Elateridae; genus Limonius; species Limonius californicus. Next base: position 9,672 of record JABXWE010104054.1, on the reverse strand, counting down.
ATAATAAAAACACTACGAAACAAAATCGCACTATTATGTCACCCTGTATATAATCAAATTTCATAAATATATATTTTTACCCCCCTTGACAATATCACCTGAGTCCGCCACTGTGCGCAGCTCAATACTTTTGAAAAAGAAAGTTAAACAACTTTTTCTAATTGATGTGCATGTTTAGTGTCGTTTAAATAATTGTTGCAGTAACTCCTAAACATGGAAGATGATGGCTGAATATGCCGAAAAGAAAGTTCCTGGTCACAACACGCATTAAATAAACAAACTTGAAAGATGAATTTGACACGTAAAAATAAATAGAAAACTTTAAATTGTTGTTTTAGAATTAATTTGGATAGGTATAGTAAACTACTGTGAGTGAAACCAACAATCTAAGTGTTTGCATTAATAAACAGTTAATTAAGAATTGTTTTCGTTGCGTCACAATACTGAATGTATATGCCAATACAACTTGTAGAACTAAAATCTTTAAACTATATTCCTCAATTACGATTGTTTTATGTGAAATAATAATGTTTATATTAAAAATAATACATGAAAAGAATCGATTCTAATGATAACCAGTTCCAAAAAAATTATTTTACATGACCTGGATTTGCTATTACTGCTAATAAATATTAGCCGACAACTGAAATATAACTAGTCAAACTAATAAATACGTCATCTATACAAAATTTCTTGGACATAATCACACAACTGCAATTTTCCACCTATTTCTATAATCGCATGTTGCTCCAAATATAAAGGAATGATGTACTTCTGTACTTTGGTATAAATTCTCCTGGTTTAGTTATAAACATATTCGGAGAAATGGCACTCTATTTTATCACAAAAATTTTAAATTGAAGCATTCAACATGTCAATATTACAATTTACTTTCGGCTTAGACCGCGTCGTCATTTGGGAACACACCCAGCATTATCAGCTAAGACCTGACCCGTAGCTTGTCTGCCTTTACAAGAATTTGATCTAGAAGTTTGAGCAATATTTGTTCGTATGCCCTGGCTGCCTAAACAGGGCCGTGTGCTTATATTATTCAAACCTTGGGGCGGACAAGGATTTTAACTTGATGTATTTTGTTTGCCCGGACAATAATACAGACATAAGCCGATTAAGTATTATTGTCATCAATATCAAATTCTTGTCCGCCCCAAGGTTTGAATAATATAAGCACACGGCCCTGTTTAGGCAGGCAGAGCATACGAACAAATATTGCTCAAACTTCTAGAGCAAACGCTTGTAAAGCTATAGGTCGGTTCTTACCTAATAATGCTGGGTGTAATTACCAAATGACGACGCTGTCTAAGCCGAAAGCAAATTGTAATACCGACAGTTCGAGAAACCGCGAAAGCCTCAAAGAATATAGCATTCAACATATTCGGTTTTTGGGCTTTAGAATTTTTATGGACCAAACTATAATAATTAAAACACAGCGAGCCATTTTTTAAATTAATTTATTTAATGTATTTATATTCTCATTATAACTATTACATATTTTTAAGATGTTGGATTTGAGCATCTATAACTCCTTTTAAGCAAATTCTTTAATTATAATCAGAACAGTAATTACTAAATTTGATGTAGAAGGTTTATTTCTCTCTCTCTCTCTCTCCCTCTTTCTCTCCCCAATTCTATCTGTCTCTCTTTTTCTCTCCCTTATCTCCTTTTTTCCCCCTTTCTCTCTCTTTCTTTCCTTCTCTTCGCTCCCTTTCTCTCTCTTTCTCTCCCTTTCTCTCTCTTTTCTTCCTTTCTCTCTCTTTTCTTCCTTCCTCTCCCTTTCCCCCTCTTTCTCTCCCATTCTCTCGTTTTCTCTCTGTCTCTCTCATTTTTCAACGTAGCTGGTAAGATTTACACGACCCGGCATACTACCGGGCCGGTCTACTCTTGGAATATTATTATGGGTCGGGACGTGCCGGTTGTTAATTTTGATGTGGATTTGATAATCCATATTTGCTTTTCAGGCAAATTTGAAGTAAAACATGTTCTGCGGCAAATACTTTGCCTAAGTCTATCTTGTCTCGAATTTTAAGCAGTAGGGCAATCTGTCGCAGAAGAAAAAAGGTGTACGTTTGCGAACACAAACCGTGCCAGTCTGGGCCGTAACAGTTATAACTGTATTTAGTTTTCACTGAACCAGATATGAAACAATGGAGTCTATAAAAACTAACCCACGCATGGGACATTTCTAGACTTTGACATTTATTCTACTTGTTTTTCATTTTCAACCGTTTAGGAGAATTATCAACAGTGGGATGTTAGCCTATACGGGGCACGTTTCTTTATTTTGACATACAATCTACCTGGTAGGATTAGTAAATATACTAATTTGTACTTATTTATTTATTACGAATTAAAGAGAAGTATTACATGTATCGGAGCTTAGGACCCGCCCGACTCAACAATTATGACAGACGAAGTCGATAATTAATAATACAAAGAATGGGTCGATCCGGCCCTACTATTAATTCTGAACTAAACGGTTATTTCAATTTGATCATACAAATCCACGTTGAGTAAATTGAAACCTAAACATATTTTGTGTAATCATATTCCTTAATTAAATTTACAAGAGCAAAATTAAAAGTTCCATTTATTTCATTCTCTCGAATTTTGGCTTCAAATTGAAGATTGGTAGGACACGGACCGTGCCGATCTGGGCCGTATTAGTTATAATACTAATTAAAGAATCCGATATGAAAGAAAAGAGATAAGGATGGCCCGTGCAGGCCACACTTCTGGCCTTTAACAAACAATCTACCTATTTTTTAATTTAAGAGTATTGGGATAATTATCAATAATATAATAAAATATATTTTACTGCACTTTAAATTTAAAGCGAATTATTTGCACCCAATTAAAATTCGATATAGAAGTATCATTTGCTTTCTTCAATCGAATTTTAAGCAGCAAGGTACGGGCCGTGCCGATCTGGGCCGTACTAGTTATAATAGCAAGATGAAGTTCTATTGGAGCAGATACGAAAAAACGAGGCAGGGCTGAGCAGGCCACACTTTTGGTCTTTGGCATATATACTACTTATTTTTAAATTAAGGCTATTGAAATAATATTATCAATAACGCTTGACCATAAATGAACAAAATGGGGTAGGGCGGGGTCGCGCCTTACAGAAGAATTCTGAACTGTGGCATACATTCTACTTACTTTCTTGGGATAATTAGCAATAATATAATATATTGTGTATGTAACATTAAAATAAAGAATTTGCTGTATTACAGCTAATAACTATGCCGGCTCAGCTTTTAGATCTTTGCAAACGTGGTCTGTTATTCCGAATATTTCGAACGGGACGTGTTGGCCTTTTATTAATTATGAACCAGACAAGCACACATTAAATTTGATCATCCATATCTGCTTCTGGGCAAATTGAATATTGTTCTCAGAAAATTTACAACAGTTTTACAACAGCAACCATTAGAAATTGATGTGAAAGTGCCATTTACTTTCTCTTGAATTTTATGCAGCAAGGTACGGGCCGTGCCGATTTGGCCCGTACTCGTTGTTATAATAATTGGAAGTTCCACTGAACCAGGTATGAAAAAATGAGTTTAGACTGAGCTGGGCCTTTGGGAACTGGCCCGTGTAGGGCACAATTCTGGACTTTTGTATACATTCTACTAAGTTCCTAAAATCGTACTGTAAATGTAAAGCGAAGCATTTACTGTTACAGTTTTCAATTCTTTGCAAAACGTGGTCTGTAATTACAAATAAGGCGTCGGGTCGGCCTGGCTTCGTGTGCATATATCGCATTATACAAATATAGTACGTATATCACGTTGTATTTAATTATCCATATCCGATTTTGAGGAAATTTAGTAAATTTCTAAAGAAATTATCCGCAGCAACTATTCAAATTCGACATAGAAGTTCTATTTATATATTTTGCTGGCGTTTGGGTTACAAATCGAACCTTGATACCGGGTAAGATATCTGGGATATGAGCCCTGCCGTGCCGGGCCGGGCCGACTCGTAGCAATTATAATTGTAATTCAGGCTTCTGCGGTGCCTTATACAGGGTGTTTTAGAACAACGTTCCAATACTTTAAGGGCATATAGAACTTGTCAAAATAAGCTAAAAATTTGTATAAACATAGGTCGACATTGTATGTACACCTACAAAGTTATGAACTTGAAAATCCCCAAAAAATGTATTTTCTTGAATATCTCGGGAACTAATAGAGATAATATTACCAAATTTGGTACAGAACTACAGGTAAGTAAGACCTCTAGAAGGGCCCTTTGTACGGGATTCGGGGTGGTTTTCACCCCCAAATTTTTTTGTGTGTAATCCAATTTTAAATTAATAGTTTTTTTTTAGTTTTCATTTATAGTTGTGGAAGTCCCTTAGCAACAGAAAACAAAGTAGTTGTGTTGGTAAGGTGTTTCCCTAAACTTTTGCATACTTTAACCATCCTCTCCGTTCGTCCCAACTATATTTGCTTTCTTTTTTGAAAATGGAACATCAGTTTTAATTAGCACAACGCACGCAAATAATGGTTAATTTAAATAACGCTTTATAACCAAAAGCCCCCAAGAAAATTAACAATCCTTCATTAGCAAGATTTAACATAAAATACACGAAAACAATTATTTGGTCATAACTGTGTGCACCTTCAGACATGAAGCATTTTTAATTATTGATTATCAGCAAAAATTATTGTAACTTAATTTACAAATATTAATCAGTGTGTCATCCTTGAGCCGTCGAAGAGGTAACACTTTGGTGAATTGTTAATCACAATCCATTGTTTCAACGGTCATGAATTTTTAATGAATAATAACCACATGCGATAAAAAACTATTGTAAAACTGCCTAAGCAATTGCACGTGTAGGTGCTTTTACACTAAACATACAATTGTTGTCTTCTGATAACGAAAATGAGGTTTTCGTTTTAACCTTGCACGAAGTTACTTCATGGAATAACAATTTTGTAATGGTTTATTGAAATTTTTTTAGCAAAATGGATGCAAGTCAACCTTTGTTAGATATAGAATAATGTGGAAAACTTACCAGCCCATTGGCCCATTTGAGCCAGATCGACAGTCAGTCCAAAATTGGGTCCAATTACATGGTTGTACAAAATTCTGAACAGAAATTTCAAAAACTGGACGGCAACAATCAAAATGCAGACAATCCCTGCAATTTCCATGATATTCATTTCGAATTTTGGATTGAACTTCTAATAAAGGTAGCATAAAAAATACTGAACATCACCGTCGAACCGGCAGTGTCATACATACAACGGCTTATCAGTGATAATAAAACAGATGAGTAGGGGAATCAAAATGAATTTAATATTGGATATGGCACGCATGCGTTATTGCACTTCTCATCCCCTTTCTTCGTATATACATCTTTTTCTGGCGCAAGTGCCGTTGGAGAGAGAAGCTACGGAGGATGTATTGACCGACAACTGTGACTTTCACATTGACCGCGCAAAAACTTTTCACCGTGTAACAAGTTCCGTAGAAGATGCACGCCTACGGCAGTAGGTAACTAGGTCCTGTAAAGTATGTACGTACTTAATAGAGTTATTCTTTTCTAAATAATCAAAAGAATCGAAAGTGGCACAATTTCTCTATAATCATCATATTTTTTATTTATGCAAAAAATTGCAAAAACCGTTATGATTTAGCTATCTATATTATGTAACCAATAATAACTGATAATGTTATCAACAGTCACTGATAACACTTGGTCATCTAAGCGCAACAAATTATCGAAACTGATACCCACATATTATATAGGATGTAACTTTTGACACATCATACGATTCCCACGGAAATCATGACATTTTAAAGTTCAAGCGCATGTCTTATCATGAAACAGAAATATATACATACATACAGCAATTTTTAATCACGTGTTGTATCCATCATATCTACATAGTGATGACAACCTACTTTTGCTCAATAACTTTTTAGGATTATTTTTAGATTATAAATTATTTAAAATAATAAAAAAAGAATTATAAATTAAATGACTTACTTAACATTTAATGATTTAGCTTCTATTTTAAAAAAGAACAAAAATAATTAGAACGTAGGCGGGGGGGGGGCCTCTCTGTCTGTATAAAACAAGAAAAAATCTTAGAAATTATAAACAATAGAAACCAACGGAAAAACGCAAATTTTATATACAGTGCGGTCAAAAAATGCCCTCCCCCCTATTAATTTTTGAACGACTTGATATTTCTTGACAAAATTTTGTGTGCTTCAATAGGAGGCTAAAAACTACTTTTTAGCCTATATTTAAATTTTATATGTTTCGAAATGGTGGATAGGCACCATCTTGAATTATTTTTTTACGTGGCAATGGGGGTCGAGTGACACCTCATTCGAAAGGACTCATTGAGTAGAGTATAATTCTAAATGTTGGGAAAATTTTATAGATTACGAAACAAATGACAGACTTCCAAATTATCTGTTTCTGATATTAAGCAAAATGCTAACAAAATGTAGTAGGCGAAACAACAGAAGTAAAACAATTGAAATAATTAGTCTTTCTGTTCTTCCTCTTTAATTCAATTATTGTGTTTGCTCACGTTTGAATATTGAGTTTTAAAACCGCTGATACTAACAATAATTATGGCGAATGTTCGAACTTTGCAGGAAAAAAACTGAAGCAGTTTTTAGTTTTGCTGAAGCCAATCGAATCTTTGACGAAGCCGAAAGAATATTTAACCCTCGGATGGCCAAGCTGGGTCTTTTGAAGACCCCACGTTGCATATTTGTCATACAACTTCTTTAAAAAATCTAGTTGTGCCCTGGTTATTTTTTTAGCTTAATTTTTGTGTATTATTTATGAGATGCAATTACTGGCAGAACAAAATTTCTCGGCAATTTTTGTAAAAAAAAAAATGGTTTTCTTGGTTGGGGTCTCGGAAAGACCCCGCTTGGTAATGTGTGTAATGCGTGACTATGAATCTGGAAGAACTGGCAGGCAACGATTGTTTCTGCGAAAATTAGGCCTTGAAATATGAATGGGTTTAAAAAACATGTGCAAGACTCAATACGAGCTATTTATACCAGTTAATGCCCACGGTCAATAGACAGAAAAGTTAAACAAAGTGTAGTAAATGCGGTAATTATACTTATCCCGATCATTCCAAAAAGCAAAATGTGGCAGTCTGTGTAGACTGTATGTAAAAGCAAATAAAAGACGCACTACGCTTCTATAATGTGGATGTAGTATTTTTAGAGTTTAGAGTTAATAACGTTATACTATTGTAAGTTAAAAAATTCCTTCAGTTAGCACACAGGTGCAAAATCGCATGGGGTCTTCAAAAGACCCCGCTTGGCCAGCAACGCCAGTAAAAAAGCTTGGCCATCCGAGGGTTAATGAACGTTTTCCCGACTGTCCTATGTCGAGGACGTATTTAGGAGAACTTGTGCAAAAATTTATTAACACTGGAAGTGTGCAAAACAGGAAAAACCCTGGACGCCCCGCAACTTCAGAAGACATACAAATTCAGATAGTCGATGAAATGGTAGTACATTCTCAGCAATCAGCTTCAAATGTAGCTGCGATATGTGATGTATCGGTGACCACCGTCAAAAAGTTTTTAAAACGGCATAAGTTCCATTCACACAAAATGAAGATTTTACACCAGTTGATTGAAGATTATCCGGATAGACGCATTGAATTTTGTGAGGTCATGACCCAAACCATTGCAAAAAACCCATCCTATCTTATCTTCGCAATATCTGTTTTAGTGACGAATGCACATTTTTTTAAATGGGTTTGTTAACGAGACAAAATGTAAGATATTGGCGCGATGAAAATCCCCATGTTTTCCGGGAAGGTCACACCCAATTTCAGCAAAAATTGAATGTGTGGATAGGACTACTGGGCAACCATATCGCAGGTCCCTTATTTATCGACGGAAACCTTACTGGGGAATTTTAAGGGAACCCCCCGTTACCCTACCGGGGTAGCTAAGGCAAAAAAATTGTATATCCCACAATAATTTTTATTTTTTCAAGCTTTTTTGGCAAAAGAAGCCTGTGAGCATTACCTATACACTACACATAACAAACCAGGCAAGATACATTTTTATTGATTAAAAAATAAACATTAAAAAACACTGCAAAACCGGATATTCTGTGGGGTAAAACCGGAGCAAAAATGTTAAACTGCTATTGAGCAAGAGCCACATTGAAATTGGTCCATATCTTCTTCCAGCCAGGCTGTACAGCCTTCAACACCCAGTTTTCGCACAAAATGCATTTAACCCATCCTTCATTTCTGGATGACGTGGAGTATCCTTCTTTAGAATAAATACATAATGTGTGATCGCTTTTTGCTTCTCCTCTGAACTTGTATCAAAAACAATACCTATTAGTTGTAGCATCGGTCGAAGAAATAAAACAATCTACTAGGTATTGATGAATTCAATAGTTACGGCATAACCCGCTTATGCCCCATCCGGTTTTGCCCCAAACGCACGCCAACAACAAACACACATGCAAAACATGAATAACCTATAATGAAAAACTATTCCAACACAAATGCTGTTAAATAACAGAGTTTCGTACTATAGCAATATGAATTCCATCAACTAAGTTGTTGGTAAATTGTAGAAAGAATCAAAAATACCCAAAATAACATCACATACCTACTATAACGGTTATTAACCAGTAACTCACTAACACCGAATACTATTCAGTTCAGAATTCTACTGCATACTGGTGGGAGTCTAAGGAACAAGTTGACGCAAAGGCTCATAGATGGGACTACCGTAAGTTACAAAAATTAGAGTACCCGGTTGTGCGTCAGTACCCGGTTTTGCCCCCCGTTTCCCTACTTAAATATGCTGGAAAGCCTGATCCATCCGTTAATAGTTGAGATTGCTGAAAATAAGCCGAACGAATTTGACATGGATATCATATTCCAGCAAGATGGCGCTCCTCCGCATTTTAGCAGACAAGTTCGCAATTATCTCGGTGCAACGTATCCTCGACGATGGATTGGTCGCCGTGGTGGTGGTCCAACAGAATGGCCTCCGGGATCCCCTGACCTGAATCCCTTGGACTTCTTTTTGTGGGGGTATTTTAAATAGAAAGTTTTTCAAACAGAACACAATTCCCTTTTGGATTTACGACGTAAAATAACAGAGGCTTGTGCAAATATCGAAGTTGAAAGTTTCCAGAAAGAGATATTAAATAGGTTTTTTATTGCCAAGAAGTTCAAGGAGCACACTTTGAACATTTATTAAAATAGTATTACTATTCAGTTTTCGTTGTATAAAATAAGTTTTGCTGTGTTGTAGAATCTTTTTCTTCTTCTTCATTCTTTATTGGTGAGCATTTCGAAAGCATACCTTTTTACTTTCCCATACCTTATAGGTATAGGGTAAGTATTGAATTCATGAAAATTTTCGAAATCCAGATTTTAACGGAAATATCCGTTTTGGGTCTCTAGGAACCCAAAAAAGTGGTTTTTAAAAAATGTCTGTCTGTGGGTGGGTATGTACGTACGTACGTATGTACGTACGTATGTATGTGACGCTCCTACAGCCGAAAGTATTGCTCCGATTTTGATGCGCTTTGGAATGCGGGGGTGTATCGAAAATTCATCGAAAAAATAAGCTTTTCAAAAAAATCCGAAACCGGAAGCGGAGGTTACGCATGTTTTTT
>JABXWE010104053.1:0-13128 GCA_014611495.1 Limonius californicus | reverse complement strand
TTTGTTGCATCTATCGACAAAAAGTTACTCTTGGAAGAAAATCAGTTGGTAAAAGTGCCTGCACTCCTTGAATGTGATAGGGGTATAAAAGTTGATTCTTCAGTATCCGGAAAACTGTCATATGACTGACATTTATATTTGCAGCAATCTTCCTGGTACTTGTAGTAGGATTTTCGTCAATTTCGTAGAGCACCTCTTCTTCCACTTGTACAGTTGCTGCTGTGCGAGGTCGCCCATTTTCAGCGGTAAGTTTTCGAAAACTTCCAGTTTCTCTAAGACGTTGATGCAGACGAGAAAATATCGAATGATGTGGTATTACACGATTAGGGTATTTTTCTTCATAAAGACGCCTGGCTGCTAATGAATTACCGTTGGCAAGACCGTAACAAAAATGCATATTGCACATTTCACTATTTGCGTAATTCATTTTGAAAAACAAACCTAACAACTGTCAAATCGCTGTAAAGTAACGACTTTCATATGAAAAGTCAATGGCACTCTCGATAGAGTGATCCGACAAGTGATGATGCAGAGGAAACAAAAAAGTTTTTTTTCAATTGCATAATATTCAACACCCTGTATCTCGGAAACGAGGCGTTTTAGGAAACATGTTTATCTGAACTTTCATTCTAATTTTTATGCAAGGAATCTCACCCTGAATTTTTTCGCAATATTAATGATACACCCTGTATATGCTCAGGGCTTTAGTTTTCAAGATACAAGGTGTTGAAAATTTCAATTTATTTGAAATTTAGTACACATATATCTGTTGCCAACAACAACTGTGCTAGAATACCTTGACGGAAAATGATGTACATAATGGTTTGTTTTTAAGGTTCATGAAGATGTCTTGCCTTTATTCGTTCCCTCTGTAACTATTTTTTATGATACGCCACTACTGTAATCAATTTCTGCAAATTGCTTGATATTACTGAGAACTTTTTTACTTCTTGCAGTTTTGTAATACGTCGCTGCTCTGGCTAAACCACGTATCTCAAAAATTGCCAATTTTGAGATACAAGCTAGAGAGATTAATAAACTAGACTGCCGTTGGTGCATCAACCACGTATATCATTACGAGCTCTGGGCCGGTCAGGATTCCTATGTAACAAAAACACGTATCTCAAGAGTATAATTTTGCTCTGGCTAAACCACGTAACTACGGTGTGTTATGTTTGTAGTGCGTACAATAGGTGGTTCTTACAGTTTGTATGTGTTTTTACAATTTGTGAGGTAGGTTATGCATTTCTGCTATAATTATACTAATGATATTATAATACATTCGTTTGGTAAATACATTAATTTATCAATTTCAGTAATTAAACCAAAATTTATGACAAAATTTAGAAAATACAATTATTTGAGGTTAGATTGTTTCTTACTTCGTTTTCGTTTGAAAGAGGATAAGATGTGTAATAATATTATGTAAAATTACCTCAGAATTAACTTTACATTATATTATAAAATACATTTCTTTTTTATTTGTTCTAAATTCTAAAAACGTGTTCTCGCTTTTCAGTGAACCTCAAACAAAATCGAAATGAGTAGGGCAGCTAAAATTCTTGCTTTAGCATTACAAAATGAACAACAATCTAGTTCATCAAGTTGTGCAGCTAATTATTTAGAGATATCACCGATTCCGGTGTTCAGTTATGTTTCCGGTGATCATTTAAGCAAAGATGGAGATGCAATCGTAAACTCGACGGATGGTTATGTTAGCAGCAATTTTTTAGGAGATGACGAAAATCCAAAGTTGTGTGAAGATTCTCCCAGCGAGAATAACGATTTAAGAAAAGATAAAGAGCATTCCAATAGTGGTATAGGCAGCAAAGAACGTCGTTTAGACGATGAAGAAGATCCAGCGTTGTTTGAAGATTCTGAGTCTAGTTATGTCCCTAGCGATTCTGGTGATTCAGACGACGCCGACGACGAAACGAAACGAAAGAAAAACAAAAAAATAAAATCACACAACGCAGATAAGGAATTGATTCGTGGTAACCATGATCAGAGTAAGCGTAAAAGAGCACTTAAAGGGCATAGTAATCCCCAAACTTGGAAACGGAATTTGAATCAACTGAAAAGGATGCGCGGTGAGAATTACCAGAGTCAGAAGACACAAAACATCATCCATGCACGCAATTTGACATTACCATGTAATGCCGAAAAGTGTAAGCAGTCCAAAGAAAAGCGGCAATGTTTCACTATTTCAGAAGAAAATAGAACAGAAATATTTAATTGTTTTTGGAAAGAGTTAAACTGGAATAGTCGGAAAGTATACGTAGCTGCTCTTGTGCTAACTGCAAATGTAAAACAACGAACTGTCAAAAACAAACAGTCCCGAAGAAATTGTACCTTACAGTATAATTTGAAAATCAATGGAAAGCGTATACCAGTCTGTAAAAAAATGTTCGTTTCCACCTTGGGTGTGAAAGAATGGTCAGTAAGAAGTTGGACCATTGCGTCGACAGCAAAAGGTAGTACTTCCAAAAATGCTACGGAAGATGGTGGCAAAGAGGGAAACTAAAAATAGAGACAAAATGTTACTGAATTTCTTAATAATCTTCAAAAAATGCCATCACATTATTGTCTCTCATCCTCCAGTAAATTATATCTCTATCCAATTTATCAGTCGTATGCTGATGTTTACAAAGTTTATAAAGAATACTGTAGCCACAGAGAAATTTCTGACGTGTGTGGACTATGGGTTTTTACTCAAGAACTTCAGAAAACGAATATTGGCCTATTTCAACCAAAAAAAAGACCAGTGCGACTTGTGCTTTGCTCACAATTTAGGTAATAAAGTGAGTGAAGCAGTCCATCAAACTCATATCCTCGAAAAGGACAGAGCACGGGAGGAAAAACGTATTGATAAGGAAAAAGCTTTGGCTGGTGAAGCTTGTGTATTCACTGTGGATGTGCAAGCTATTCAGTTAGTTCCATTGACAAAAGCAGGCGGTTTATATTTCAAGCAAAAGTTGGCATGTAAGAACTACACTATCTACAATGTAGAAACCCGTCATGTCGTATGCTATGTATGGCATGAGTGTGGGGGTGGCGCTGAAGCTAATAACTTTGCTTCTTGCCTTCTCGATTTTCTTGAACATGAGCTCACTGATGAAGAGAAAGACAGGAAGGATAGCATATTTTATACAGATGGTTGTGCGGCCCAAAACCGCAATGTTTTATTGTCAAATGCATTGCAGTACTACAGTATTTCACGAAAAACAACCATCATTCAAAAATTTTTAATAAGAGGTCATACGCAGATGGAATGCTACAGTGTTCATTCCACAATCGAGAGAAGAAAAAAAAACCGCGAACTGTTTTGCCCTGCTAATTATGTGCAACTAATAGAAGAATCTCGACGATCTGCACCAGGCCCTTACCGCGTTAAATACATTCAACATGATTTTTTCAAGGATTATAGTTGTTTAAATTATTACAAATCTATTCGACCTGGTAAGAATGCAGGTGATAATTGTGTGAATGACTTGCGCGCTTTGAAATATGGTCCCCAATTAGGAACTGAATACAAAATTAGTTTCAATGACGATTGGCAACTATTGCCTCAACGAATTGCAAAAACAGATAAGACTGACAGGATTGATATTCCCAAGTTGTATTCAGCACCACTACCTATAACAGCACAAAAGTACGAGCACCTTCAATCTTTAAAAGGTGGAATACACAAGGACTATCATGCATTCTATGACGGCCTAGTACACAAATAAGGTATAGAGTTAATTGATTTTTAAAATGAGAAATTTATTTTTAATAAGATTCTTTGCATTATTAATCTAATTATAGCATTTTATATATTATTGTAGGTTACAAGGCGATCCCGTAAACTTAACCTCTGGAAATATGGCACAATAGTTTTTATTTTCAATAATTATGAGAATATACAAGTATTTTATTATAGTTGAAAATGAAATGTTTACGTTACTTATGTATAATAATGATTTTAATTTCTTTGCAATAAACAAAAATACAATGTAAATTTATTTTATAAACCAAATTAAACCAATATACGTTCTGAAATATATAAACAAAAATCACGTATCTCATATTGTTTTTTTTTGTTAAATGGTATACCTCGTAACTCAACTAATTATTTAAATAATTATGAAACTATACAGTCTGCTATTGCAACATTGCGGCATTTTTATTCTTTTGGTTATGAGATAGTTATGTCCAAAGTACATAAATATTTGACGTAAATTCACAAAATGAACACGTTTTTATCCTTTCCTGTGAAATTACGTTTTTTGAGATGCGTGTTTTAGCCAGAGCAGCGACGATATTATTCATTCGCATGCGTCGGTAAAAGGTTACGGATCAGCAATAAACATTTGAAGTATGATGACTGTTTAATTAAGATAAAAGATAACGTGTTTTATAAGTAGGATTTGCAAAATTTAATTTATAATTGAAGTGGTCAAAAAATTCCTATCGAACTTTTTCAATTTGTGGACGCCTTGTACATTCGATGTCAAATGTGAATAGCCGAATATTATTGTTTTTGAAAGCAGAGATTTTTATAAAGAATGACTTTTTTTCGTAAAACTTATAATAACAAAGTTTTCCATATGGCGCTATATATATACAGGGTGTATCAGAAATAGGTACAAATATTAAATCCGATGGTAGATTACAATATATACAAACTATAAGAAACATTTCTTTGGCAATTGGACCCTTAAGATAGTAGAAAATAATAATTGAAAATTTGACCCAAAATTGTTTTGAGTACCGCAGGATAATTACAAAAATTTGAGTCAGATGAGACATGTCATGCAAAGGAGAGTAAGATAGAAGTGCAAAAAAATTTCTTATCACCTGCCACAAACCTAATACTATTAGGTAGATCAGTAATTTCTATTCAGTCTGTTGTTTTTATCACACGCCAGACAAGTTTTTACGTGTTTGCCACTTTGGATTTACTTTACAATTAGGTAATAACCTCCTACAGCTTAAATGCATTATTTCTATGTATCATCAGCAATTCTCAAACAAAATTTAATTTTAACTTTTAATTCAAAAAAATAAACTTAATGATTTTTGAAAAATGAATAGTACCATTGAATTCTACTTGAGCCAATCTATTACTGGTTTAAATATTTGTACCTATTTCTGATACAGCCTGTATACATATATTAAACTGGTCCAGTTAAATTTAAAATAATGATAATGTATGTACAGGGTATCTCGACAATAGTGTGACGCCATTTACACATGATTTTCTTAGCTCGAAATAAACCGACTTAACCTAGTAAACATTATTTTGTGAGGTGTAGGGATCTGAACTTGGACAGTTTGTTTCTATTATTTGGTATAATTCTCGTGGTATTCACGAGAACATGTTGGGTTTTGACATACTAATGCTGTAAAAGGCTTCTGTTCCTGCTCATACTAATGTTAAGATTATCAATGAAATTTTATATGTTGTATATGCAGATTTGATTATGTTTAAGACATTATATATGCATTCAATTAAAATTAAGTGTAATGCGATTTACTGAAGCACTACATTATAACCCTTATATTTTTCAGGGTTTTCGAACAGCATGTTATGCTTTGTATTTAATGTGTAGAAATAAACGATTTTTAGCAGGAAGCAATCTTAACATCACAAATACACAGGTAAATATTTTTCTTTAATACAAATATAGCTATATATTAATATATATACTTTAATTAGTAGTCTGGATATGTGAGTCACCAATAAAAAAATTTATATTTACAATTCCCATTATAAATATTTTAAATATCATTCGATTATAACACAACTGCATTACTATGATTAACAAAATGATACACTTATAAGCGCACAACTATATCGAATGTAGGTATCTAAATCACTACACACTCACATTCGTGTTAGCCAATTAGCTTCCTTCCATAAATCAATCAAATCAATATCACATGGCAAAACCACTAGGAATGTGTATTAAGGGAAAAAGTAGAAGTCGTTTTTGCTAAACAAGAGTAAAAAACAACAATTGTAACGGAAATTTATTAATATGCATACCTTACTTAATGTATAAGATAAGCTGTGCCCAAAATCCCACTACTGATAAGATTATAGGTACACTATATCTTAATGAATTGTAAATAATGTAATCTTGATAAATATTGAACGTGACTACGAATTTCCTGTAATAAACTTAGAATGATATTAGGGGACCGCGGTAGAGTAATGGCCACAGCGCTAGGCTTGGAGTTATTCTACCAAAGTCGCTCAGGTTCGAATCCTGAGCACTGCACTTTCCCAGGGTGTTTGTGTTGTCTGGGGCATGGGGTTTTTCAAGGGTGGGGCATGTTAGACCTGTGAATAGCACGAAATGTGCTGAGCCGGGGTAAGCTGGGTGGGATGGGAATCTTGGAGTTGTCCTTGGCAACTCCACGATTCTTTAAAAAAAAAGAATGATATTAAATTCAAATAAAAGTTATAGTCTTAACTTACATCCATCATCAATCAAATCCAAATCCTTTGGAAAATCTAAATCAATTTTTGAAAATGATCTATTTTTAGGCTACGATGAGGCTTGTTTGGGTATTGCAAAACGTTCCAGAGTTAAAGAAAGCCGTTCAAACCAAGGATGCTATGTTTGGTACAGTTGACACCTGGCTTATATACAAATTTACGAGTGGTAAACTACATGTAACTGATGTAACCAACGCAAGTGCCACAGGTTTTTTCGATCCATTTATTTTAAATTGGTCCGCATGGGCAAGAACAATATTAAGCATTCCGTTTGATATACTGCCAAAGATAGTAAATAACGATCACGCATTTGGATCAACCGCAAAAGATTTATTTGGAGCTTCCATACCTATAACATGTGTCGTAAGTAGTATTCGCAATGCTACCTTAATCTATTTACTTCAAACTACTTTAATTAGTTTTAGTAATTCCACTTGTAATAAAAGGTAGAAAACTGATTTGGAACATATTATTAGATTACCAACACAGAAGTATCATTCGCTGTTGCTTATTTGATTTTACTTGTAAGTTATAGCATGCTGAAATTGCCCAGGTAACTATAAGTAAATTATTCATTATATCATATGGTGTTGGCAGCAAAAATAGAGTTTAAATACAGGGTGTCCTAACTAAAAAACAATCCACCCTAAATAACTATAAAAGATTAAATAGATAAAATCGCTAATTTCACTTACGCAGATATTCAAGGTTGACTGTTTTAGTTGGGACATTCTGTATATTCACTACAAAGATGCCAAGAAAATGTTTGATTTAAAAATGTTCAGAATATAAAATTATAAATTTCCAATAGATTTCGACAAGTTTTTTTTTGCTTGAACTACGGGTAACCGCAAAAGTGGCACAAGGTTGGAAAATGAAATGGGAAACGGTAAAATAGATAACAGTAGACAAAATAAGGATCTAAGAAATACCACGAGAGGAATGAGAATGGCAACGCGTAGGGTCCTGGGGATATTCAAGTAGAACTGTTAAAACATAGAAGAGAAGAAGAAAAAGGCAAAATAAACAAGTAAACGGTAGTTAAATTCCATACTGTCGTTGTCAGAACTTATTAAAGATACAAATAATATCAGAATATATCCTGTAGGTAGTATATAATATTAGAAATGATGAAATTATACAAAGAATGATTACGGGAACAACAATCATAAAATACAAAATAAACAACTTCAATTGTACAGACACATGAAAAGGATAAGGAATGAAAAGCACCAACGAAAGAACACAAATTGATTCCAGGGGAAATAAGATGAGGAAGACCAGGCAAATAATGGCTACGGGATGTAAAAGATGCAATAGAACGAAATGATTTGAAAGATGGGAGACTGGCACGATAAAGATTATATGCTCTTGAGATGCGGGACACGGCCCAGCCAACTGCAATCAAGCCCGGTTTATATATTTTACGAAGTGTGTTCAATTGAAACCCATCTTTGCGTTATAAAAAATGTATTCAACAATTTAATTACGACCTTTTAACGCCTTTTTCAGCGGTCCAAAAATATGGAAATCGTAAGACGATAGATCCGGGCTATAGAGTGGATGCTCTAAAACCTACATTTCTTTCGTTGAAGATTTTCTTTTACCACATTAGCAACATGAGGTCTAGCATTGTCGTGCTGCAAAATGACCCCACGCGTAAGTTTTCCTGGACGTTTCCGTCTTATTGCTTGATGAAGCTTGTTCAAAGTTTCATTGTATAGATTTGCATTCACATTTACTCCAGGTTCCTTAAACTCTATCAACAAGGGTCCTTCATGGTCAAAAAAGAAGGTTGTGCTTTAAACTTCTTCGATGGTGGTGAACTTGAATGTTTCCACTGCATCGACGATAACTTACTGGATGGCTCGTAGTAATGGCACAAAGTTTCGTCACCAGCAACTATTGACAGAAGAAAATCATCACCATTTTGCCTATAGCCTGTGAGGTGTTGCAGAAATAAGCCTATTCGCAAGCATTTTTGTTCATCAGACAAGAGACGAGGAATCCATTGCGAACAAACTTTGCTGTAACCCAGATTACGAATAATACTATGGGCAGATCCTACATTCGCACCAACAATTTCTGAAATTTCTCTAATTGAAATTTGACGATTTTCTCTAATAAGCCCTTCCACACATGCCATATTGTTTTCTGTTAATGCAGTACACCGTGCACATGGTCGCGGCTCATCCACAGACCCCTCTTTTCCATTCCTAAATTTTCGGCACCATTCCTTCACAATTGGATACACAATACATGCATTTCCATACACTGCTTGCATTCGCGTATGCATCTGCAATGATTGCACACCCTCGACGCATTGTAGTACCGTACGTTGATCAAACTTGGACGGATTTTCAACCACAAACGCCATTTCAAAATCGAAGTCAGAATCAAATTCAAACGCCAGAAACTTATTAATGTGTTGCTTACAAACACTGCTAACATTAACAAACGTCATTAGAGTTAATGGATTTGTTTCCAAGGCTAAGTTGACCAAAGATGGGTTTCAGTTGAACAAGCCTCATATATAGGTATAAGAAACGAAATATAGAAGAAATAAAATCAACTCCTTGAAAAAATATTCTCAGTGATCACGCAGATATGAGGGGACATCAAGATACCAGAATCGTGGAAAACAGGCATCATAACCTTAATACACAAAAAAGGAGACCCTGTAGGGGCATAACCCTGTTAAATGCCGCATATAAAATACTGCCAAAAAAAAAACTAGACAAACATACTGAAACGATAATTGGAGAATACCAATATGGTTTCCGCAAGGAAAGAGGAACGACAGACGCCATACATAGGTATAACATTATTATTAGTATTATTTTTCTATTTACTTATTTGCACGGGGTCAACCCGGTTTCCAGACAGTACGGATATTACATCAAGTAGCTATGTGGTCGACAATTGTATTCTTAGGGTTATACTACAATATTCAAAAGCTTTCTTATTATGTAACAGGTTACTAATATAGCGGCCTTTTGTAATTGTATGCACAGCAAAGATGGAAGCTCCAATAACTTAATACTTTCATGTAGCGCTTTAGGTATGACTCCTGTTGTTGAGAGCACAATTGGCACTATTACTGCTTTATCCATATTCCATTGCTGTTTAATTTCGATACCCAGCTCTGTATATTTGGTAAGTTTCTGCACATGTGTGGATTGCAGGTTATGTGTGTTTGGTATTGCTACATCTATTAGGTAAACCGCTTTCTTTATTTTGTCAATTAATGTGATATCGGGTCTGTTACCTTGTACTGTTTTATCTGTGATTAGTGTTCTGTCCCAGTAGAGTTTATGGGTCGCATTTTCTAATACGGCCTCTGGTGTAGGTACATTTATAATATGGTGTTACATCTGTCAGCAATTTATGTTTGTTTGCCAACTTCTGGTGTATTATTTTTGCAACTTGATCGTGTCTGTACTTATAATCACTCTGCGTTAGATGTTCGCATGCTCCGGTTATATGTTGTATAGTTTCTGGTTTATTACTACACCGTCTACAGATATCATTTGCGAGTGTTTTATCATTAAGTATTTATTTTCTGTAGTTCTTTGTATTAATGACCTGGTCCATAATTGCGCACATAAATCCTTCGGTTTCTGGGAATATATCCGACTTGCTCAGCCACGCGTGCGATGCTTCTTTATCGACATGAGGTTGACTGATTTCATGCGGGTATCTTCCGTGCATAGCCTTCTGTGCCCAATTCTGGTGTTTTTCCACGTTATCTGTAATTTTATATGTATTTTCGTGTAACTGTTGTTCACCGAGGTTGAGTGGTGAATGTCTGCAGTCAGCTCTTGAACCTGCTGTATGTAATGGTGATGTATCTACTTTAGTATGGAAATATTGACGTAAGCTGTGTATCTGTTTATTGTGTAGATTAGCTATATCTATCAGTCCTCTCCCTCCTTCCTTTCTTGGTAGTGTTAATTTTTCCATTGCTGATTTAGGATGGTGCGCACGGTATTTCGTTAGTCGTACCCGTGTTTTGGTTTGAAGTTGCTGAAGTTCTGTTTGTGTCCAGTGCAATATACCAAACGGATATGTGAGAAGTGGAACGGCGTAGGTGTTGATAGCTTTAATTAGATTTTGTCCACTTAATTGTGTTTTTAAGATAGTGGCCACTCGTTGTGTGTATTGTTTAGTAATAGAGACTTTGTTGCATGTTGTATGTTACGGGCCTGCACAAATCCTAGATACTTGTAAACTTCGCCTTCGTCCAGAGGCTGTATAACTTCGCCGTTTTTAAGCTCGAAATCCACTAACTCTCGTACTCTTCCTGTTACGTGTTGTGTTTTACACTTATCTATTCCAAACGACATTTTTATATCTCTTGAGAATTTTTCCGTAATTTGAAGCAGTTGTTTTAGATGATTTTATGTACCTAGATGCTTAAAGTTTTATGCCGTCCATATACATTAGATGTAATATTTTGAACTCCACTATTATTATTATTATTATTCAGTATTCACAGATTTTAATCCGGTACAGTTGGTTTTTATTACGGCGGACTTAGTCAAGCCGTAATATTCTATTATTTATTGATAGTTACGTTTGCTGCATAAATTTTCTCACAATGGATGTGGTATTTAATAATACAGACTTCTGAATTTTTGTGTAGATATATGAGGATAAGTTTAGTCGTTTAAGTTGTTCGTGTAGACTCTTTGGGATTACCCCAGTAGCGGATAAAATAATAGGTATTATATATACATTAGTTTGTTTCCACATTACACGGATTTCTTCAGCTAGAGGATTATATTTTTCAATTTTGTTTTGATGTTTAGCTATAAGATTGTTGCTCAATGGTACCGAAATTTCTATTTATGTATGTTTGTCTGGTTGTTTTATCCGTTAGAGTTATATCAGGTTTATTGTGTGCTATGTGTTTATCTGTAATTATCTGCCTGTTCCAGTAGAGCTTCGTGTTTTCGTCTTCCAGTACCGTTTCTGGCGTATATTTGTATGTATGTTCTAGTTTGTCTATTAGATGATATTTGTATGCCAGTTCCTGGTGTATAATATTTCCTACGTTATCATGTCTATATGTATAATCAGTTGGAGCTAAGACCGGACAACCGCATATAATGTGGTCAATTGTTTCTGTGGTTGTGTTACATTGTCTGCACTTGTCAGAGGGAATATTATTTTTGATTATATACTTCGAATAATTTCTAGTATTGACTACCTGATCTTGGATACTAAATATAAAGCCTTCGGTCTCTGCGAAAATACCACTTCTGCAGGTCAGCCACATGTTCGATCCCTTTTTATCTATTTCTGGCTTATTAAGTTGATAGGCATGTTTTCCGTGCAATTCTTTAGTTGCCCATTTTTGCATTTTCTCCAAATTTGTAGTACATTTACTTTCTACAGGATCATCCTTGCTACTATATTTAATGGGGTGTAATTTTTATCTGCTGCAATGATAGTAGCGTGGAGATTGCTGTGATTTTCCTTTGAATAGAAATATTGACGCATATTTTTAATTTCTTGGGCCCATGCATTTTTGATATCTACCACTCCTCGCCCTCCTTCATTACGTGGTAGCGTGAATCTTTGCGTTGATGAATGCACATGATGCGCTCTATGTTTATTGAAAGCCATTCTTGTTAGTCGATTTAGTTTTTCTAATTCTGTTATGCTCCATTGAGTTGTACCAAAACTATAGGTCACAACTGGGATTGCATAAGTGTTAATGGCTTCTACTATATTTCGTCCACTTAGCCGTTTCTTGAGGACATTTTCAACCCTTTCTTTATATTTGTGTTTGATTTTATTTTTCATTGTATTGTGTTCAATGTGGTTTGATTGTAAACATCCTAGACACTTGTATGTCTCGTTTTCCTTCATGGCGTCTATGTATTAGTCTTCTGTTTTGTATCCGTCATGTTGCTTGTAAAGTCCTTTCTCAACTGAATTTGTTCTACATTTGTCTATACCAAACGACATGGCTATATCTTTACTGAACATTTCAGTGATGTTTATTAATGCATTAAGTTGATGATTGGTCGCACCATATAGTTTTAGATCATCCATGTACAGTAAATGATTGATCCTGTGGTTTCTAGTTGCAGATTTAATGTAGTAACCATATTTGGTATTGTTGAGCATTCTAGATAGAGGATTTAAAGCTATGCAAAACCACAAGGCACTTAGGGAATCGCCCTGAAAGATCCCTCTTCTGATACTTATGAGATCTGACGTTATAGCTTGACCTTCTGTTTGTATCATCAGTGAGGTTTTCCATGTCTTCATGATAGTTTCTAAGAAATTTACAAGGACCGGATGTATTTTGTAAGTGTTAAGAACATGAATCAGCCATGAGTGAGGGACTGAGTCGTATGCCTTGCGGTAGTCTATGTATGTTGTGTATAGATTTCGTTGTTTAATTTGTGCTTGCTTCATGATGGTTGAGTCTACTATTAATTGCTCTTTGCATCCTATTCAATTTCTTCTGCATCCCTTCTGTTCTTCAAAAATAATTTGTTGATCTTCTAGATGTTGATTCAGCTTGCATGTAATAATTGATGTTAATACTTTGTATAGCGTAGGTAGGCATGTAATAGGTCGGTATTTACTGGGATTAGTGGTGTCTTCATCTTTAGGTAATAAGT
>JABXWE010104052.1:0-15274 GCA_014611495.1 Limonius californicus | reverse complement strand
ACTAAATATAAAGCCTTCGGTCTCTGCGAAAATACCACTTCTGCAAGTCAGCCACATGTTCGATCCCTTTTTATCTATTTCTGGTTTATTAAGTTGATAGGCATGTTTTCCGTGCAATTCTTTAGTTGCCCATTTTTGCATTTTCTCCAAATTTGTAGTGCATTTACTTTCTACAGGATCATCCTCGCTACTTAGATTTAATGGGGTGTAATTTTTATCTGCTGCAATGATAGTAGCGTGGAGATTGCTGTGATTTTCCTTTGAATAGAAATATTGACGCATATTTTTTATTTCTTGGGCCCATGCATTTTTGATATCTACCACTCCTCGCCCTCCTTCATTACGTGGTAGCGTGAATCTTTGCGTTGATGAATGCACATGATGCGCTCTATGTTTATTGAAAGCCATTCTTGTTAGTCGATTTAGTTTTTCTAATTCTGTTATGCTCCATTGAGTTGTACCAAAACTATAGGTCACAACTGGGATTGCATAAGTGTTAATGGCTTCTACTATATTTCGTCCACTTAGCCGTTTCTTGAGGACATTTTCAACCCTTTCTTTATATTTGTGTTTGATTTTATTTTTCATTGTATTGTGTTCAATGTGGTTTGATTGTAAACATCCTAGATACTTGTATGTCTCGTTTTCCTTCATGGCGTCTATGTATTGGTCTTCTGTTTTGTATCCTTCATGTTGCTTGTAAAGTCCTTTCTCAACTGAACTTGTTCTACATTTGTCTATACCAAACGACATGGCTATATCTTTACTGAACATTTCAGTGATGTTTATTAATGCATTAAGTTGATGATTGGTCGCACCATATAGTTTTAGATCATCCATATACAGTAAATGATTGATCCTGTGGTTTCTAGTTGCAGATTTAATGTAGTAACCATATTTGGTATTGTTGAGCATTCTAGATAGAGGATTTAAAGCTATGCAAAACCACAAGGCACTTAGGGAATCGCCCTGAAAGATCCCTCTTCTGATACTTATGAGATCTGACATTATAGCTTGAGCTTCTGTTTGTATCATCAGTGCGGTTTTCCATGTCTTCATGATAGTTTCTAAGAAATTTACAAGGACTGGATGTATTTTGTAAGTGTTAAGAACATGAATCAGCCATGAGTGAGGGACTGAGTCGTATGCCTTGCGGTAGTCTATGTATGTTGTGTATAGATTTCGTTGTTTAATTTGTGCTTGCTTCATGATGGTTGAGTCTACTATCAATTGCTCTTTGCATCCTTTTGAATTTCTTCTGCATCCCTTCTGTTCTTCAAAAATAATTTGCTGATCTTCTAGATGTTGATTCAGCTTGCATGTAATAATTGATGTTAATACTTTGTATAGCGTAGGTAGGCATGTAATAGGTCGGTATTTACTGGGATTAGTGGTGTCTTCATCTTTAGGTAATAAGTATGTCATTCCCTCAGTTAGAAAGTCTGGTGTTTTTTGAGGTTCGTTAATTAATTCTGTAAATAGCAGCGCTGTTTTTGTATATACAGAACTAAATGCTTTTAGCCAATAGTTTTGCACCTTTTCCGGTCCTGGGGCTTTCCAACTATTTGATTTTTTAATTGCATTCTCTACATCTTTTGTTGTAATTTCGATCGCTTCCATTTCTTTTATTTGTTTAGTTTTTTTTTCTTCATCTTTTATCCACGCGGCTTCTTTGTGATGTTCAATCGGATTTGACCATAACTTTGACCAGAATTGTTCTATATGTTCCTTCTTTGGTGGATGTTTTATCATTTGTTGTGTGTTTTTATTATCCATATTTCTGAAAAACTTTTTTCTGTTATTTTCGAACATTTGGTTTTGTCTCTTCCTGTCATTAGAAATTTTGTACCTGTTGAGTCTTTTTGATTTTGCACTCAGTTTTTGTTTTAAATTGTCAAGTATTTCTATATTACCCGACGATTGTTGGTATCTATTTCGGATTCTTTCTACGTGTTTTATCACTTTTGTTGATTTATTGCCTCTTGTTGCTTGAGTTAGACGTCCTATGTCTTTTCTAAGTTCTTCTATTTGTTTCTCTAATCTGTGTTGCCATCCTGGCTTACTCGTTGGTTTTGGACGGGTATTGTACCCTGTAATTAGCTTTTGGCCATGAAGAACTATAGAGGTAGCTGCTCCACAATAAATCAGCGTATGAAGTTCTTGAATATTACTGATATTGTTTAGTCGATCCGAGATTATGTCATTTATTTTACTATGAGTCTCTTCCGTGATTTTAGTCAGCCTAAGCTTTGGTAGTGCAGGTCTACATTTCGGATTCATATGATTGTACTTTGTATACATTTCTGCAAACTTATCTTTTATATTTTCGGTTTGATGCAAGCGCCTGTCTTTATTTTGCTCTAGCGCTGGTGCTTCACGATCTCCTTCTCCATTATTTTGTCCTAGATTTTCTATATTATTGGTGTGGCTATTTCTTATATTTTCTTCTGCCACTTCTTCTGTTTGTTCTATTTCATTTTCATTGTTGAGTTCATCTAATTCATTATGTTGTAACAAGACTTCTATTTCCGCTTTCATTAGTTGTAACAATGGTTGTGGTATTCTATTGTTTCTTTTAATAACTCTAATTTGATCTGATAACCTTTGCTCTGTTATATTTGATAATTCCGGGTGTATATTAACGAAATCTCTGTGTAACTGTGTTCTGTATCCAGTTAAATCTCTTTCATTGTTGGTAATTTTTAGATAACAGCGCATGAGACTATTATTTATATTATCTGTCCATTTCATACGCTGTCTTGGTAAGCCTGCTTTGGTGGTTGTCGGTTGTATTACCGGCACAGCATCCGCAGCAAGGTTCCGTTGACTATTGCTAATTTCATCATCGTTGGGCTGTTGATCCGCATCAGGTACAGCCCTACTTCCTGACGCCTCCGAGGCATTATTATGTCTTCTTTGCTCCATAATGTTTATGGGTGTGCGTTTTATACCTACTGCCAGGTTTACGGGAAGGGATAATTCTAAGGAAAAAGTGACTTAACTAGGAATATAAGGTAAATAGGACAGGCCAGGACGGATGCCCCAGATAGTCGCCTCTTACGACAGGCAGGGGATTCCCTGGGTCAATTCTACAGCCGGGGCCCAGACGGCATTTATTATTATTATATTATATTATATTATTATATTATATTATTATTATTATTATTATTATTATTATTACAATAGCACCCGGTGGTGTGCATTGCCATCTGCTCAGGGACCATTGAACAATTTAAAAATAAGAGAGAGTCTGTAACTTTACTAAAGTATTCTCATCAATGTTCCTTAGGTTCTTTCAATGGATACACTATACTATTTTAACGTCACTATGCTTGCTTTAATTCACTAACTCCAGTACTGAACTAACTGAAATAGTTTAATCCCTTTGAATCTTCTTTTTATTCCAGTATTATCGCGGAGCTAGATAACTTCGACATTGACATGGTGATGGAGTTGTTGTTCGTGACTCTTGGCGAACTTCGTGATTATTTAGTCAACAGTTTCCATTTCCAGATCCCAAAGGAGGTCGCTGTTTCTAATGTACCATGTCGTATCAACGATATTCCTCAGGATTTTGTTTTGAAATATCTGGGTGGTATTCGTATTGCTTTGTTTAGTACATCCCCAGAGCTGGATGCCGTATGTCCATAGAGATTTTACAACCTGCTGATAAGACAAATAATAAAAGTAGAAGATGCATTTGAAAAAGTCATTAAGCTAAAATCGTCGTGGGCTGGGCACATTGCAAGAACTAAACACAATGGATGGACGATGGGAATAGTGCAATGGAGACCGATAACGGGAAAAAGGAATAGAGGAAGACCGTCACTAAGATGGACCCACGACATCAAAAGAACGGCAGATAGCAACTCACTACAAAAAGCGCAAGATAAGATTCAATGGAGAATTCTTGGAGAGGCCTACATCCTACAACGGAAGAGGTAGGCAGATGATGATGATGATGACATGTGTGTAACAGGTACAGAACTGGACCCTGGTACTCTGGCTTTGATTTCTTTTAGGGCAGAGTACGTCTCTTCTTGCTTGATTCTAAAGTATCTTTTTAAAATGTATGACTATGAATAATATATATTTCTATATTGCTTAGGAACGAAGAGCTTCATCTTATATTCTAGATCTTTATGCCATGCCTTATCTAAATTATGGTAGAAGTTGGTAGCACACACGTTTGTATTTTCTAGGGACTTTTCTATAACATTTATAGTTTATTGTTATTTTGTGGACTTGATCGATTTCGAGTGCTTATTTCTAAATCCATACTGATGATTTGGGATTTCTCTTTCTTTAATGATTGGTTTCATCCGTTTAAGTAGCAGTTTCTCAAATGTTTACTTAAAAGGGAGCAAGGCGATCCGTCTATATAAGAAACCTCATGAGGTGGCAATAAAATAGGAACCGGAAAAGGACCGTTTTTATCGTTTAGAAATTACCATTTTAAATTTTCAATATACATCTCTTAACAGCAATGCAATTAAAGTAACGTTGGTCCAAACACAATATACCATTTTTTCGATTTCTTAAAGCTTGTTGAATATTCTTTAACTTTTTGATTTGACGAAAAACGCTTTCCTTCAAGGAATTTTTTCACCGGTGGATATGCATGGAAACAAGATGGAATTACGTCAGGTGAATAAAATGGTTTACTTATTTGGTGACCTTCAAAACTGTATCATGAACTGTTATGGCACTTTTAGAATGTCCCTGCAAAGGTTGTCTACCAGGATGTAATCCACTTAAATATAATTTCCTTAAAATATTATCCTTATCAGCATGAATTTCTGTTGCCACAATCCTTTTTTTTATATTTATTTATAGTCGATATTCCAAACTTTCACTTTTACATACACACTTCTTCTTATAGTTCTATCGAAGATTGTTTATCATTATTACTATCTCCACTCTTAACCCTGCCATTAGAAACAAAGACTTTGTAGTACTGTTATTATACCATTGGCATAGGTTTTTTAGTCATGCTGTGCGCCTTTTTCCAGGTCTTCTGTTTCCTTGTATTCTCCCTTGGGGTTTTAATTGTAAACATTTGTATTTTTCGGTTCGCATTATGTGGCCCAAAATATTTCATTTTTCTAACCTTGACAGTGTGTATCACTTCACTGTTTTTCCCATTCTTTGGAGGACCTATGTATTTGTTATTCGGTCCATCCACACACAGATACTGTAATACAAGAAGCGTTATTCAAACAACTACTAGACACAATAACCTACTTATTTATACTACTCTTTTGAAGATAGATGGGAAGTTAATCATGTTGGTATGCATGGATTTTTAACTGTATGTGTCAGTATTTAAGCAAATACATTAAAATTTACGGTGGTAAATACTATCCTCAAACATTAATTCACACTGTATATTTATGTGTTTTTCGCCTTACTGTTAAATTATTAATAATATTATTTTTACTTATTAATGCGTAAATTAATATTATGTTTCAGAATATGCTGTTTCTCGATATTCTTCTACAATATACAGAGAACAACAAATCGAAATCTTCGATGGAAATCCTAGAGGAGACCAGTAAAGATAATGCAGTTTTGGTGGCATAGTACATCGACAGAATCTCACTGCAGCTGCTGGACGCTGCACAAGATTAGCATAACATAAACTCTTGTGCGTGTGACAGCGGCTATTGTGGGTATTCTTAGTCCACAGAACAACAACTTTCTTTGAAGAAGTGATAAAATCGCCCTTACTCTATTAATGTATCTGGTTTGTATTTTAATTTGGTCTGTTGTCCAATGTTCATTGAAAAATTATCAGAATGAAGTATAGATAACATTAATAGTTTGTAATTATTATTGGCATAGACTAAATTATGTGTCTACGTTAGTGTAAGAAACAGATCTGCCTTATTAATATATCAAGTTATTCTGTCAAGTAGTTGTTTGTATACAGTTTTTGATTAAAAGTATTTGTGTGTTTCTTTATAAGGAAAAAATAGTGATAAATGAATATACTATTAAAAAAAGTTTACAGAGTTTCATATCAATATGAAAATGTTTTAGGCGAGTCTCCTGCGTTTTCGACTATGTCGAATGTATTATTAAAATTAAATATGGTCGTCAAAGCCTAGAAAACGACCTCCACAATGGACCGCAATACCGCAAGATATCATTTAAAATTATGGGCTAGGCAAAACTTATGAACGCAAAACGTAGCCAAATATAAGTGCCTGAACGGCAATGTAAGCTTGCTTAAATGAAGTAGATCCACGTGTTTAAAAAATACGCAATTACGATGTAAAATAGCAACTTTGGAAATAGCGATAGTACTGCATACCTTTGTTTACCAAAAATAATATAAAAGAATAACAGAAATGGATTTAGTTTACGTTTTGTCTTTTAACGGCACAATGATAGATAGTCGACGATTTGTTTCTGTACTAATTAAATTTAATATGTAATATAATGAAACTACTGCGCAAAAACAATTAATTTCCTTGTATTTGTATGTATGATATTTATTTGGAAATTTGAAAACCACTGGCAAAGAATGTCCACCTAACTCATCATCATCAAGGTATAAACCGTATTGGTTTGTTCCGTATTCATGTTTATTGTTCTTTCAGTCATTTTCTCGGGCGGCCAATGTTTCTTCTTCCGGTTGGTTTAGAATTGTGCAGTAGTTTAGGGGTTCGTTGATAAACTCATAGTAATGGATTCTTTGCTTCCAGTTATTTTTAATGAGTATTGCAACTCCAGCTACTACACGCTTTCCCATGGGCACTCCATTCTATATCATTATATAGTCTTCTAATTCTGTTGATCCTTTTAGCTTTTTCTTAGTTTCTGGTATCACCGCTATGTCAATGTTCATACTTTTTAGTTCTTTTTGCAGTTCTTCTTTATTGCATATTCCTCGTGCGTTCCATACTGCTAACTTTACTACTTCTGAGATAACTAATCGTTTGTTCCTTTTTCGCGCTGTGGTTGTCATCTTTCGGCCCATCTGGCAATTTCCATGAAGATTGCGAGTAGTTTTGATTTCCCCTGGGTACGCCACCACCGTATCGCAAGATAAGACGAGTGGTAGGGCTGCCACCTTTAGGTATCCCTTCATGTCTACTTTCATATTTATCCCCCAAAAGTGAGTTTGCCTCATCCGCCCTTCCGACCGTTAAGGAATTTACCGTTCCTAGGTTGGGTCAGACTCAGATACCTGCTAACAAGATGCCTCTCCCGCCCGTTCTGCCGTCGAGGGCTTCGCTTGTACCACCAGAGCCATTTTTCCAATTAGGAAGCTATCTCTGGCGACCTCTCACTTAGTTTTGCCTGTGTATCGACACAGTTACCAGGATGTGGCCGTTGTTTATTGCTATACAAGTTCTAGGAGCCATAAGTGAGAGTTGGATGCCTTTGGGGACCAATATCGCAAGAGGGCTTCCCATTCTGTAAAGCCCCACATTTCGGCGTATAGAGGTACTACCCCTATAGGAACATCCCAGCTAACTCTTACTAGTAATTATCACCGATAAGCGGTTTGCACATGGTGTCCATAACAACCTGTACTACACTCTCACCATGAGACGCTCTATAGTTTTTGTGCATCCCATATAAAGTGCTCTTCATACCTTAATTGAATAATTGCATGTAAAAAGTGATTAGCAGCAAATATTAATGGAAAATTCTCAAAAGTGTTCGAACCGCTTTAAGAAGATTGAAGAACAGTAGAGTTTGGGCGTCTACACCAAAGAAAGCAACATCTGTGAAGTCTATTGGGAAGGTAAAGGACATCGATTTTGTAGGCTGTCGAAAATATTACTATTACAGTGTATTAATATAATTGATAATTAATAAAAAAAATATTAAAATATAAAAACAGTATCAAAGAGCACTACATTAACCTTGTGTATAATATTAATCAAAAATTACCAGGTTTAAGCCAGAGAAAGTTATTTTCTATCAAAAGATACATATTTCCATACAACTGTCGTTTCTATCGCAAGACCCAAATAAAGTTCGCTTTGGTGCCGCGTTCACCTTATTCACCTCATTTTACTCCGTCTGACTTTATCTACATATTCCGAGGCTGAAACAGTTAGTCGGTGGAAAAGAATCTTCATCAGAAGAAGAATTTAATGAAGCAATAGAATATTTTAGCGGACTTAGAACAATCGAAGTTTAGAGCATTGTTGATCCATGTTGTTGTTAATGAAGATTATATTATCAAATAAAAATAATTTCCAATCAATATGCTTTCCTATTTTCTTTCGAGAACATCTGAAAGATCCTTTTTTATACAGTGGAACCATGATACTTAAAATGACCAATAACCCCAACAATACGAAGGTTTTCTGATACATCAAATATGTATACTGTCATACGATCAAAAAAAAAGATAATGCGTAGCGTAACCAGGTAAGGAAGCACCCTTTATTATCGAGAGCTAGACGGCAGCCGCAATCTGCAAGCAAGCAGGTACTGTAGATAAATTGTTAACATTAATATAATGAAAATTATACCAAGAGTAGTATGACAGAGTTGAAAATTTGTTTTGCATGGAAATAAGCCAAACAAATTACATTTTATATTAACTAGAAAGAAACGGAAACTGAAACACAGTTGACCTTTAACAGTGACCGCTGTCAAATACAGTTAGGAACAGGCTGAGAAACAGCAATGCCAATTGTAAGATTTGTATCAAAACCTGTTTAATTGATTTTTTTCTACACAGTAATATATTTTACAAAATATAAACGATAACGGTTACTGTAATTATTTGCATATTTATATAATTCTATCTTCTATGTTTCAGTGTAGGGTAGCGGGCAACGTTTTCCAACATTTCTCAATAATTTCCTTAAAACGGAAGCAGCCGTCGCATTAATACAATTTTCATAAGATTATAACTTCGAATGCTATTATAGCACTTTATTTCGTCTTCTTCCTCTTTTATATACCTAGGTAACAACCTATTTGTCTTCACATTTCCATGGATGACGATATCCAGCTTCCTACTCTTTTCTTCATGGATCTACCGGGGTTTCTCTTCTTCCTTGGCCTAAAATTTGTAAATCGCTTCTTTTTTACTGCAGCGATGTGAGAAACAAGGAGTTATATTTTTGGACTCAATTACGACAACTGATTATTTTACTCCTGAATCAAAACATACAAGTATGCAGGGATGCCACACCAAATCTTCAAAACAAAAAAAAATAAAAACTGTGTTATCAACTGGTAAAATTATTCTCAAGGGATGGTCTTTGTTAATTTGCTTACAGAACATCGCACAATGAATACACACTGTTATTGGAGACTTTTGCTTGATAACGTTAAACAGGCTATCAGAAACAAACGGAAGAGGAGACAAAGTTCTATTTGCTTTTCTAAGATAATGTTGGGCAGCGCCATTGCAAAAACAATTTAAATCATAAACAAACTTCAGTGGGACATTCTTCCGCATGCGTAGCTTATAGCCCTAATCTTGCTTCTTCCGATTTTTGTTTGTTTATCACTAAAAAATTTTTTAGTGGGGAAAAGTTTTCAATGAAGTAACGACCTTATTGAAGCTGTTCAAGAGTAGACACGCAACCCAAAAACTTCTTCCAGAAAGGTATTAGAAAGCTTCCACCTCTGCAGCGCAAGTGGATTTCTAGGCAGGTGAACTGCATCGCAAAGTAATATAGTTCTCATTGTTGTAATATTGTAATAAGTGCCCTCTCTTATAAATAAACTCTTGTTTAAATTTGAACACTCCTGCAAAATATCAAACTTGTTCTTTAATAAACAGTAAGTAACAACTCTAACTAAAATTAATTTTTGGTTTAATATTTATCATCAGTTTCAGTTTCACCAATACTAATTTTTCACAGTTCATTGTTATGACCTTACAATTGTTACATTTTTTCATTTAGACTTAACTTTCCATCTTTACAAACTCTTTAAATATGTAACTTTGTTTTTAGCAGGTTATTTCTTTCTGTTACCATCACAAATATAACACATAAATTTAAATACTCTTTGTTTGTACCTACCGTGAATAAAATGCTATTTAGCTAAATGTTTTCATGCCAACTGTTTCTTTTCAATTTTAACAGCTGCCTCGAATTTGCCACTCTTGACAAAAAGAACTACACCAAACAATGCAATAGAAGCATGGCAGCTGTTCGAGTAAGCAGAAGGTGATATAAGAACGAAGAATAAACTAATAAAGTAATGAAGACAGCTCAAAAAGATAATAAAAAGTTGCAAGTATGGAAGCAAAAACACGAAAAGACAATGTAGGTAGGTAATGAAAATAAATGCAAATTGTGGAAGTATTAGTGGCGGTTTTTGATTAAAATATTAAAATTAATCTTTTCTTTTCTGTATTTAAATAATAATTAAAATGAACTACCTCTGCAAACGTTGGTTTTCTATAGCCAACGTTTAAAATGTCATCCATTTCGCAATTTTCGCCGCAAAGTTCGCGAACGCCTTGCGCGATTAAATCTTCAGGCATAAAAGTGGCATCTATTCGGCCCCCACGATTTTCTGTATTCGGCAAACATCGCGTGACCGTACATATATGATGATTACTGATTATAGCGTTCATTTAGTGGGCCGAACAGATTCACCTGCGCTCAAAGTTTTCAATTACAAACTGCAGTTTTGTGACTAGTAAATAATGAATAGTGTTAATAACCTTCTAAAGATTGACTTTTCAAGACTTTCGATTGAAGAAAAACTTCAAATTAAAACATTAGGCAAGCCCACGAATTTAAATTTAAAACAAAAAATGGGGAGAAAAGCACAGAACAGGTGTTACACCTATCGTTTTTTTCTGCAGAGACTTATAAACTTATACTTATATTTTCGACAGCGTAGTTTCTTTCTGTCTCACACTCTCTAAGAAGAGATTAAAAAGCGAGTTAGAAGTTATATACACAAGATTCGACTTTAAAGAAACATCTGGTGCTATGAATATTTTAATCTTTTTGTTGAAAAATAATCTTGAAAAAACTTTTATGGAAACACTGACACTTTTAAATATTATTGTAACACAACATCTACAATAAAAGAAGAAAAAGAAGAAGAACAGCTATGGCAAGCGCCGAAGCTGAACCTTGCTTTTCCACATTAAAGCGCGTAAAAAACGCGTTTAGAAAACACCATGCATAACGATCGCTTGAATGCTTTGGCTACAATGTCTATCAGCAGGAGTTTAGTTAACGAAATTGATAATTTTGAAGAAATATTTGCGGATAAATTTATTTCCAAAAAAAATTGACGAGCAGAATTTAATTTTAAAACTTAAAACATAACTTAACCTAACTTCCCTTTCTTATAAGAAAAGCTAAATATTCTACAAGTTAAATATAAATAAACA
This sequence comes from Limonius californicus, assembly GCA_014611495.1. NCBI lineage: Eukaryota > Metazoa > Arthropoda > Insecta > Coleoptera > Elateridae > Limonius > Limonius californicus. Next base: position 3,930 of record JABXWE010104052.1, on the reverse strand, counting down.
TGCACACGTAATCATAGTAATTAGGTTAAGTTAGGTTAAATTAGGTTACATAGGGGCCTCGGTGGTCTAGTGCGGAAACGCATTGACACTCGAGGCAACAGTAAATGCTGTCAATCCGCTGGGCGATCGCGTTTCAGCTGGGGCGACCGCATTTCGCTTATTTAAGTTTAGAGTGCATGATGCATGAATGTTTAGTGTGTAAGGAACGCCCGCACCCCCCTGAAGTAATGCTGTTCGGGGGGGGGGGGGGTAGTATGAATGGGTGAGAAAAAAAAAAGGTTAGGTTACATACATTTCTTTAATACGTAACATAACCTAACCTATGTTAGGATGTTTCTTTTTAGTATACATTGCCTATGCATACTTTTAAAAATAACGCGTCAATTACGCCTATTGTGTAGGCAACCAGCTATACCCACAAAAAAAGAAAACGACACTGTAGTTGTGAATTATTTGAGTATGAAGGTTATGGTGATGCAGTGTTTACATTAATAAGTAAATCAAAATGAGTTGAACAACAACGACGATTATTATTGTAAAACGTTAAATACCAATATCAGAAAACGGAAATGAAAATATAAACAACAGTTACAACAAGTATTCGAAATGGCCACCTTCTACTTCTAAACATAACCTAAACGGTGTTGAAACCACGCACAGCATTCGCAAGAAAGTCGGGATTAAGCTATTCCATTCTGTACGTATGCTATATTTTAATTCATCAATATTTTGTATTGGAATATTTGTATAAATTTATGATTTCAGAAATCCCCAAGCAAAGAAGTCATTGGGCGACAAATCTGCAGAACGCGGGGGGCACGGTATAGGACCGAATCTTCCTATCCAACGTCCTGGAAACCTGTCGTTTAGAAAGTTTCTTATAGCATTCGTGGAATGCGGAGGGGCTCATCATTCTGAAACCATGGGTCATCGATGTTTAAGTTATCTATTGCCGGAATGATGTCGTTCCTTAATAGCTCTAAAAATTTGGCTGTATTGAGATTACCATCAATAAAATATGGACCGATAAGCTTATTTTCAACTATTCCTAGCCATACGTTAACTTTCCCAGTGTATTGACTGTGAGTTAAGTTTTGTAAATGGCAGTTAGTGCGGGACCAATATCTAAGAAATAAGTTTATCAGGATACTGGATAGATGAGGAATTATAATACATACCGAAAATTTTGTGAATTGACTTCTCCATTTATTGTGAAAGTTGCTTCATCACTAAAAACTATCTTATTTTAAATGTATTCATGTTCATTCAGCAAAGTAAAGAATGTTTCACAAAAGATTGTTCTTTTTTCTTTGTCTCCATGAATAGTTATTGGTGATTCGAAAATTTGTACGATTTATATTTAAATTCTTTTAGTGTTATAAATACCGAGGTTTTAGAAACATCCAAATGTGAACCTATTTCTCGTAGTGATACTATGGGGTTTTCTTCAACGTAGCATAAAATGTTTAATTTAATTTCTTCAGTTAAAACGTGACTACTTCTAGTTCTTATTTTATAGAAATTTATTAAGCATTCCTCTGATTTAAATTTTCTAACAATTGTCTCTCGCAGTTTTTAACCTGTAACCATTCTGATACCACATTAGAATGTCCACTTTTTCGTCTTCACTGTACATGGTTGTATAAAAAAACGCAAGATCCTTGAATTAATTTGATTGTTTTGGCCACAGCATGCTTTAGTTGTCTGTATAGTTGGTTGCCTACACAATAGGCGTAATTGATGCGTTCTTTTTAAAAGTATACATCATAAGCAATGTATGTGAAAAAGAAAATTTCCCTGTATATAAAATGGTTGAATGTGCTTTTTCCTTGTTAACTAATTACTGATTTGATGTCTATCTTATATTATTGTTTGAAAGCAATTTACAAGAATGGATTTTATAAACTTTTAACGTGTTTTTAAGAACTTCACATTAATTTCATGTGAGTTTTTTCTTATAATAACATATATTTTTGCTTTCAAAATTAAAATGCACCCCTCCTTGTTGAAACTACTGGGAAGTATGCACTCAACGTAAAGAAGAAATGTGGTGAAAAATATCAAAACTACAGGAAATTGAATCACCGTGAATTACCGTTACTGTATAAAGAACATCAACCAAGCAGAGAAGGAAGGTGAGATCTCTGCGGCAGGTAAGCTGTGTCCTTTTACTTTCAGAACACCCTGTACAAAAACAAGTAATAATCAGTGGCGGCTCGTGAGTAAAGAAAGAGGGTGGGCACAAGAAAAAACTTACCTATTTTTTGTACATAAAATCCTTTCTCCTATTTTTCATGCTGGAAAAGACGTCTGTGACTTTGTTGTCAAAATCCGGGATAGACTGGACGCACTTCTTTTCTATTGATAGGACCGCCAATGCGTTCAGTCGATCTTTTTGCACACAATTAACTTCCATCATTGATAAAACGTCACTTTCGTGTTTGAATTCAAACGCGCGATTGCGCGAAAACAGTGCTCCAAAGTGCAAATTCAAACGTTGACTGCAAATCGGGGAACAATCTGCTCGGTGCCCCATTCGCCTGGTATATCGCGTATAGCGAAGATAACTATAGGTAACCGAATCATCCTCTAAATAGGTACAAATCAGAGCGTTCCCCGGAACATAGCTTTGAGTGTGTTAGCCGCGCTTGTGGTGCGGAAGGAAAATTTGATATCATCGTCAAAATAATAAAATTAAAATAATGCACTGAATTACATGCAAATTTCTTTCTGTGTTTATCTTGGTGGTTGGGTGGGCACGTGCCCTTATGCCCTTTAGTACAAGCCGCCACTGGTAATAATAACAAAATATACAACAACATTGACAAATTTTATTTTTCTTTAGCAGAAGATATGTGCTACCCTTCTAAAATTTCAAAAATAAGCTGGCGTTGATGTAAATTAGAAATTAAACATTCTCATCAGAAGTATTCAAGGCAACACAGGGATGGAAATTTTAAAATTCAAACATTTTTGCAAACTTTATTAAGTTAAAATATACAATCTTTCCAGACTAAATTTTATATTATTTTATCAGTTGTAAAATAGGTATCTCTGATTCTGGACAAATATTATAACTGACTGAATTGTAAGACACAGCAGAATACATTAATAAGTTATACAAGTTCTCCATTTTAGTAATTAGGAGTATATCTTAGACAGCTTCCATTTTTTCCTTTTTGATTACGAATAAGCATCACAAAGTATTATTATTAAACATATAAAAATAAATAAAAGGAAAGACAAAATACTGCTAATTTTGGAAAATCACTACTTAGCTTCAAATTACGAAAGGATTAAGTGAAAATAAAAAACAAAATCATTTGTAAAAGCAAATAAATTTTAATGATCAACTTCATAGTAGCATTCATTGTCCCATTTTTAATCAGACTTTTCGTTCTACATATCCTATAATACTAATTAAATATAAGAACTTACACATTGTACAAGAAATTAAGATTCTATCAAGTTTGATCATAAGATGAGGCAAGTACTGGGTGAAACAGAATCTGAACTTTAGAAATTAAATACTATTCTGAGAGTAGTTTATTTCCAATTAAAAAAAAAATGAGATTGAAACACTACACATTAAAAAGATTCCAGCAACACGGAAACGTAGTAATATAGAACCGCTAGTACAGTGGTTCTTAAAAAAGATACAATCCATCTATAAGCTGCTTAACCATAACCAACAATTAACAAATATAAAGCTATAAAATATGCTAATATTGTAACAACTCATAGATGACAGAGCTATTTATAAAGCATGTTGCAAACAAACATTTACTTTACTGTAGCAAGATCATTGGGACTATATTTTTTATGGCACTGTATATTAATATACACTGTCCATTCAATAAAAAGTCTTATAGCAACTCTATTGTCCAATTTAGATTGACTAAACCAATCACATTATTAAATGGTAGACAA
>JABXWE010104051.1:0-11783 GCA_014611495.1 Limonius californicus | reverse complement strand
TCACAATTTTGGAAAAACATTAAATAACTCAAAAAGTACTTAAGTTATTCATAGGGTACCTTCTACATTTTATTGTCAGGAAAGTGAGGGGAATAAGAAACTGCAATAATATATAGGGCGTGCCATTTAAAAAAGTATTAATTGTTGAACCAGACATTTGTGGAACACCCTGTATATATGAAACTAATTTTAAATTATAGCTGCCATAAACCGCTACAGTTTTGATGCAAACTTTTTTTTATTTGTTTAAAATGTAGCCGTAATATTACTTCCTCAGATCGTTGGCGGACCCTGTATCCTGGGGCACGTAAAATCAATCACCCTGTATGTAAATTATTATTAGAAATAAAGAACGATAAAAGCCTATTGAGAATATTAAAATGCTTCACATAAGAATAAATTATCCCTATTAATGGAGATGCAGTCTCAAAAACAACAATTAATTCTGAGTACTTAGTAATAGAAATTTTACAAAAAGGTTTGAATTTTCGCGCGCAGTACATACTTTTACATCTTAAATTAACAGGAGAACCATAAGTACGTAATTATATTCAAACGCGGTAACAAAATCTAAAAATAACGTAGATGCACTGTTGCCAAGTTACCGGACGTCAAACAATCGTTATTATGAACATACAATATACATACTCCAATATACGCCCGTCGACGGTGGCGCGCCCAATGGCAAGATCGTAGACTGAAATATACGATTTTTTTCATTTCACCGACTATATTGCATCCTTCCAAAATTTTGTGTTTCACCGTCTAATGTCATTCTCATTCTAATAACATACGATTGCAATCCTGCGTCCGTATACGGACGTCAAATTGAGGGTGGACGTCAGATTAAATGTAAATGGTTAATGTATGGACGCCAAAATGATAGCGGGTTGTATATATATATATATATATATATAATATTTTAACAATTCCAAAACTTGAGGATCTAGTGGATCACTGATTTATTTTTTTATAAAAGGGAAGAGCAAGGCAAAGCTGCAGAACAATTTCCAATAAGATTTAGGTTTTTAGTTCGGTTACATACCGTAGTAATAAACTATGACGTCATCATTATTATCTTCTGCATTCGAGGTTTAAAAGACACTTGAAAACCCAATAAATAAGTGTGACTGGTTGTAGCGTGGCAGCTTTGGGAATAGTCGCTATTAAAAAAGGTGGCAAAATTGTCCTAGTTTATTATGATGCTATCATTAACGACCATTATTAATCAAAGTAACGAAGCGATTGGAATATTTTACTATTTTATTTTTCTCAGATTTTTAGTTTGCTTGTCATAGAAACGTAACCTTGTTAGGTTAGAAGGCGGAGCAACCTCGTCCACAACAATTAAGTTACTGTCGTCTAAATGCAGTTCAGTGAGAGTGAGATTTCCAAATAGCCGCTTAGAAATATGAGAAATATTATTTCCAAAAATGTGCAATGTTTTCAAGTTATGCAATTTCAGAAATGTGTTTGGCTCAATAATCGATATTTTATTTTGTTGCAAATAAAGTGTTTCTAAACTTTTCAAACCGTCGAACGTAGAAGAACTCAAATGTTGAAGTTTATTGTTATACAAGTAGAGGTATTCCAGGCGCGGCGTGTCTCGGAACAGGCCATCGGGCAAACTTTCAATTTGGTTTGAACTCAGATCCAAGAATAAGAGCCAAGGGAGCCCTGCGAAGGCACCTAGGGCTATATTGGAAATGTAATTTTTCTCCAGTCTTAAACTTTTTAATGCATTCAAAGCCTCAAATGCGTCCCTGTCCAAAATTGATAATTTGTTGCCACCTAATGATAAATACGTGAGAGAAGCCAGACCCAATTGAGTCAAATTTTTAAACGCGTTAAACTTAACATCCTTTATGGCGATATTATGAAGATCTAAAGATTCCATAGAATTTACGTTATCGAAAAGGTTTTCTGGTAAGTTTCCGATTTTATTCGATGTAAAATAAAAATTCCTCAGGTTATCGAGCCCCAAAAATAACTGATTCTCGACACATTCAATTGAATTAAAATTGGCGCTGATAGTGTTTAGATGGCTTGATTTTTCGAGTAATCCAGCCGGTAAGTTCGTAATATTATTAAGAAACAGTCTTAATATTTTTAAATTTTTCACCTCTTCAAACACTTTCGAGTTTAAGTAGTCTAAGTTACTGTACTGAATAAGAAGTTCCTTTGTTTTCCAGCCATAACGTCCTATTCCTTTTTGGAATTCCTCAAAAGAATCGATTTTCGTGCAACGAACCAATCCCCATGAAGTGATCTCGCACGACTGGGCATCAATTGGGTGTTGCAAGGCCGAAAGCAACATCCAGGCGAATAGAACTGGATATAATACTCTCTGCTAAAACATGCAGCGTGTTCCAAATATGTAAATGTAATTGAAAGAAATAAACTAAAATTCCTACCATATTTAACGTACGTACTAACAGCACAATCTTAGCTCATTTATCTGTAAACTAACTGGTCGTGAATGGCAGAATCACTATTTATATATTTTATTATCAGCGAGAGTGCAACAACTGCCGCGATATAATAAAACCGTGATGTACAGGCTGAGTCAGCAGGCAGTTACACAGCTACATGTGATTTCATAAAGAAATTTTGCTGTTTGAAATTATGACCTTTTATAGATACAAAATCTGCCAAGAATTTAACATTTCATTATACTACCGCATTGTTGTGGTATCAGAAAGAAAAGAGGGTGTACAAGGGTGCGTATCAAAATATAACGCCGTTCTCTTTCGGGTAACTACTACGGTGCTCAAGAAAAAAGTCACTACAGACTATCATCACATAAATGTGATAATAATGAAGACAATAACTTCATTTGCAATTTATTTTTATCCTTGGGGGCGCTTGCGAATATATTAACGATATTTTACATAATTTTACATTAAATTGCTGCAGCGGTCGCGACGTAATTATAGTAAGTAAGTATAGGTTTTTATATTGTAAATTAACAAATTAATCATAGAGGTCATTTGTAGCAATTAGAATACCCACTAAAGATTTCGACAGGGATAGGCAGAATACGAAATTAAATAATTAGGAAACAGATTGAAGTAAAGATAGACAGCAGGGATATAATTGAAAGAAGCAGATTGAGCTGGTATCGACATATGAGAAGGATGGAGAAATTGAGATAAGACGCGCGAAAACGTTGAACGTTCTAATCTCACTCACAAACAATCTAAATATAAATATGACTAGTTCCCTGCAAGACTGTTGGTAGTAAACCAATGTATTGAAAAAATGACTTCCAAAAGTTTTTGAAATATTCAAAACAATAATATTCGAATAGGGACTTACTGATTTTGGTTAAATAATATTACAGAACCGCGAAAGATCTTATAACCTGTTTTTTTTTCTTTTAATTTATTGACGTAACTTTCCGCTAAGGACTTACAGTTGTAGCGTTGATTGCTCTAAATAAATGTGTACTTTGCATGGAATAGAAGATTTAACAAATAACGAATATAACTACGGTAACACAAATAATAATAACGAAATATGAACAACTTGAATCGGAACTAGAATACCTCTCTGTAGTAGTACCGGGGAAGAGTGCTGGTCTTGGTATTGTTGGAATTCGCTTCTAATAAAAAACGATGTTATTGAAATACATAATGAAAAACGCAAGTCTCGCTAATGCTTGGATACAATCTAGTTACTAGTATAAAGGTGACAGTACGTATTGGACAATATTCTATCTCTGTTTAATGGAGGTAAATTCCTCGTCAAGCATATCCTAACCTTTAAAGATATCCGATATTTTTTTGTTTTAAATACCCCAAATAGTACACAACATCTAAATTGTATCCTACCAATATTTAACTAATTTGGGTTTCTTGTTTGAACATTTCGTCGTTCCCCATACTTTTATCCAATGTTCTGTCAATATTGGGTTGACAACATGTCTGTAAAAGCATTGAATAAAGTTTGGTTAAGTGTTTGCTGGCCAATATCTATGCACGACACTGAAATGTATATTTAAATTGTATGTAGCATCAAATATGTGCCTAGGGGCTTATACGAAATGTTCGTACCCCGAGTCAAAACCAATGTTTGAAATGTTGTTACGGTTTAAAATCGCCGAACACTATATGTGGGCCTGGACGTCAACAGGTGTAGCAGCGGCTAGCTGCCCAGTGAAGCAGGTCGTGGGTCCGCGAAGAGAGATGTGCGTGGCGCCAGGTAGTCCACGCTACTACTAGGCAGATAACAAAATCCCAACGAGACAGACCACCAAATTCTCGTTGGATCCAGACTGTTCTTTTAATAAGAATAAAACACACAAATAGGCAACGGTAATTATATATCATATATTCAAGATAAACCCACCCGAATTCGGTACCAAATTATCCATACAACACAGCATAAATAACAATCTTAATACAATATGAAATGATGATACCGGTAATGGTAGTAGAAGTGAACTGTGACGTATAAAATATTATAAACCCACAGCAAAGGTGAATGCTACCAGTATATAGCTTTTAATACTGACAATCATAAACACAATTGCACAAATTACATACATCACAATCTTGGTAAGCTACCTGTAGTAGCAGCTTCTCACCATTAACGAAACTCAAAGTAGATTGGGTGCTTCCTTCCAGGATGATGGCCATCCTCCACTAGGTCGCTCTCCGCCGCACGCACACAACCCAGTCAGGAGCATCAGTTAGAAGAGCGGATCCGCTCCGACAAAGCTGCGCGATCAAATGGAAAATTTTGGGCCCGGAACGGCCGACAGATGTAGACTGACGTCAGTGATACCATGCACTTCGGAAATTGGAAATGGATATCGAGATAGTAGCGGTAGCTCTGACTTCGGACCTTTCGACGTACGCGGCTACTGAGTAACGTAATCCCCAATGTAAAGCCTCCACAACGGAGAATATGAGGCTTTAGGGCTTCGAGATCACACAATCTAACTCACTAAAAAAACTCGATTCCACGAGCCACGAGTTTCCTACACTAGTAGTCCCAAAACTGTATTCACAGATTCCGCATTCGTTACACCCGGCTAGGAAGCCGAGATTCTAAATCACCACGAATGTGAAATTGGAGGACACGTGGACGGAAAATTTAGTTTAAAGGTTGATTCAGACCGGCGGACGCGGACCGGATTCGAAACCGCGGCGGTACCGCTCCCAAATCGCTCTGCGTACATTTTAGTGGGATGATTCACAGTGCGCTACGGAGCGATAACGGAGAGATAGCGGGAAGCCAGAGGAGCGGTTTTGAATGATCAGGGAGCGATTTTTATCGACAAACCGCGCGGCTCGATAAAGACCGGGAGTGAAATATAATATTATTACAGTACAGCACAGTGTCAGGTGCAGGATTTACAGATTTTTGATAATTTGTATCATTTTTTCGTATATGTTCTCTTAGTAAGTTTAACAGTTCATAGAATTTATCTACTGGCATACGAAAATATTCAAAAAATTTGGAGTCGTCTTTTAGAAGTTCTTTAAATGGTGTGTGAAACTCTCCATCTACGTATCTCGTGGATGGAATATCATGTCTTCGTAGGCGTTTTCGTTTTTTGGTGGTACCATTCTCGGAGGCTATCACTACTAATACGTCTAATAACTCTTCATCGGAGCTGTCTGAACTGCTTGAGAACATCTTTAGAAAGCTTTTAATAAATATTGTTTTAACTATGTATTTAACTTATAAGTTGAACGCCGTATCAACCAACCTCGTCGTCGAACTACCGCTTTCTGTATGAATGCCTAGCAATCTAAAATCCGCCAACGATCCGCTCCGCTACCAAACCGCTCACGCTCCGCGTCCGCCGGTCTGAATAGACCTTTAACAGTTACGAGCGGCGTACGACACTCTTTCGAGGCAGCTCGACCAAGACTCACTTACACAAAATGACCTTCCCCCAGGGTTCACCCCCCTTTTTCTAACGATGCGCGAAATAGCGTAACAACGACTCCGAATATTGCCAATAGCTAGGAAGTCCAATGTTTAACCAATATAGCATTAGTAGTTTCCACGAAATGTTCGTACTCCGAGCGAAAGCCAATGTTTGACTTGCATGCGATATCCTATTACATATGTTTAAAACTTGGAAAATCAAACATATGTAATCAACATGTGGTTTATACAAAATGTTATTACTCGTAAGCTAAAGACAATGTTTGAATTGCATGCAATTTATGGCGGGTAACTTTGCAAATGTTATAAGACATTAAGGGGTTTAAGGGTACACACATATTTATCAAATTTCTTTATTTTATTACAAACGCAAATATTTAAATTTAATAATATTGCTAATAAAATTATTGTAAGAAATGCAGCGAGAAAGAATTTATTTGACATTAGTCGTACTAGTAAAGAAATCCGTTTTGTATCATTTTTTGTACATTCTACATAGACGGTTGTTTTCATATTTTTGGTAAGTTTCATGTTTATCAGGAAAATATTATTTTTTTGATACACAATTAAAAAAACTTGGAGAAATTAAACCGTGCCATTGCAAGGTTTTAATTAAAGCAGTAAATTTATAAAAGAAAGAGCAATTTAAAGTTTTCAATTCTATGATTACTATTTACACAGTCAAAATTGTTTATTAAAACTTGTTTACTCTCTTCAATTATATGTCATGCAGGAATGCAGAATGGTTGTAACTGTCCGCGTAATATTTATGAGATTTCATAATTTTTTAAACAAAATCTATATATAATTTAAAGTACAAATAAAATATGGGAACTTTTATTTTATCACGAAATATAAAACCCTTTTTTTATTCTGTATGGTATTACTATTTAATCTAAAGTCAGATGAACGTTCTCTAACAATTTGCCACGTATTGTATCTTTCTAGCTTTTCAAGCTTTATTAATACAGTACATATTTTCGTTAATAATGTGATTTACAATTTTATTTTAAACAATGTAAACAGTATTCCAATGTTCATTAAAAAACCTGTGTTAAAACGATGATGTCTGCCGCAAGCAGACGCGCATATCGAAGCAAAATCATTTAACTGAATATCTATACTTCTTAAAATACACTGTTTTTTTAATTTTCAGAGCAATTCGGAGACAATGCCATTACCGAAAAGGCGTTCATGGAGCGCGTGGAAACTTATCTGTGTACAGCAAAAATATCGCTTTGATTATATTTACATTTTATTATAATGTTCGTAAATTTTGTGAATAAAATATTTTCATTATGAATATCTTTAAGCACTGTCGAAAAGAGCTAAAAACATTTTGTTTTGCTGTTAGTGTTAATTCTAGTTTTATTTTGATCTAAAGCAGCCAAGAATTATCTGTTGCCTAACATTTATGTTGATCACTTGTGTAGCAAAAATATTACGTCAATAAATACAGAAAATATCAGATTCATGATTGTGAACTTTTTTACAGTAGCAAATTATCCTGGTACATTGTTATTATTGAATTTACAGATTTAGTTAAATCAGGAAAGAAATATGTAACTGTTTCTGCTTATTAACATGTTTTTTTACAAAAAAAGCAATTCAACTCTGCGTTTTCGAGATTTTACGTGAATAATAGGTTTGTTTTCACTGTATATTTTTAAAGATTTTCAAAAAAAAAATGAAATTTTTAATAACTGCGATGTAATAGTAACATAAAGTGACTAATAGAACAAATTATGCATGATTATTAATGGAGTTTATTAAGAAATTATGTCTAGCCATATGAATCAATTTGATACCAACTATAAAGGTATTTCATTAATAACTATTTTATTGTCAACTTTAGGTTACTTAATGAGCGTAACAAGTTATAATTCTTCCAAAATTTAATTACAATTGCAGTTTTAATAAAAAAAAAGTTCAAGAACATTACAGAAATAATTTGATATACCCTTTGTATGAACCAAATTTACACTAAAACTTGAACCAACATGTCAAAAACAATGTAAAATCAATAAAGAAAGCGAAATATTGGTTAGAAATTTCTGGCCAACCTATATCCAGTATTAGTCAACCAACATATTGCCAATGTATATTGCCATTATTTTATCAACACAGTTGTATCAAAACATTTATACCTATTTACTTTATATTGGTATAACCTTGGACAACCAACATATTTCCAATATTTTACCAACACAGTTGCGAAACAACATTTTTACCTGTTTACTTCATATTGGTGTAACTTTGGTAACTGTTGTTATTTATATGTCTGTTCCAGGAAAGACCCTCGCCGGTATACATATAAAACTTAAACCTTGAGCGGTCCTTTTCACTTTTGTATTTAGTACAACCAGCTGTTAGGGTTGTTTACTTCTTTCGTACCGAACGGGGTTTCCTGTGTAGGAAAACAGTTCTAAACCTGATCTTAAAAGATACACTTGTGTTCTACAATTACTTATATTTATACATAATAAACTCAATCAATTGCAACATCGATCTTATTTATTGAAACCCAAAACAGTAACCAACATATTTTCAATGTATTCTGTCAATATTTTACCAATACTGTTGCGAAACAACTTATTTACATGTTCTCTTTCTGGTGGCCCTATATTGGTGGGCAATATATTGCTGTGTTACAACATGCTCTAATTGACATATTTTAACCTATTGCTAATTCTAATAAGCTTATTTAAGCTTCCCTGTATAAAATGCTGTATTGCAAATATGCCGTGTAAGATATCAATATTTGAGGATTTTGCAAGGAACATTTTGGTGTTTTCCTTTTTTCTGCAGCTGTTATTATAAGGAAGTTATCGTAGTTTATAGAAAGGTATAACTAATTTAGATAATTTAGAGCTGCGATTTCATTGGTAGAACCCCTCGAGGTTGAGTTAAAAACTTGAAAGTTTTGTTCCGTATCATAGCAACGGAAGAAATTTTGTGAAAATCTTTTGTTAAAAAACTAGTTAGTTGCATTTTATCAGTCAACGAGGAAGTACGGTACTCCTGCAACTCGCAATTATTATAATTTTGTGTTCAAGTTTGTGTTTTAAGTAAATAAATATTCTTTCACCGTTTATCTTCGATTTAAAGTGTTTATTCCCTCTGCGTAAGTGAAATTTAAAAAAATTATGGAGAAAATTACAATTTGAGAAGAGTAAAAATGTTACGAGTGGGTTTGATCTTCATCTGTCTCAAGAAGCGTCATTCGAGAGTGTGCTGTTTTAATTTGACAAGTATAAAATCGAAACGTCAAGTAACTAATTGTCATTATTCTGGTGGAAATAATGCAATTAAATAATTTTAAATACAACCAGGAAGAAAAAACAAGGAAGAAGAATCCAAAGTGGCAAACGTAAAAACTTGTCTGGCTTGTGATAAACTACGAAATTGGGAGGAGTCAAGGTTTAATTTAAGCAGTTGGACATTTTTATAATTAGAAGGCATTTAAGAATTTAATTTTCCGCTAAATTAAATTTTTGCGTTTTCACTTTATCATGGGGTATTATGGGGTATAAAAACTATAAACAAGTGCTGCTTCATGCAAAAAAAAACACCAAACGCATAAAGCATTTAAAAAAAGTACTAATTTATTTAAGAATACCCATCATTTATTTAAATCAATTTTAACGAAACTAATAAAAAATATAAAAACAGTTTACCTCGAAAGTGAAAAGTGGATCACAATAAATGTTCAAAATGATGACCACCACTGAGGACACAAACTTCTGCACGTCGAAGCATTGAGTTACGTATCCTTGCGAAAACGGTAGGATCTTGCCGAATCCTATTGGCAGTGTCTTCAATGCGTACCCTTAATTCCCCAACTGTGTTCACTGGCGTAGAATAAACTAACTGTTTCATGTAGAAATCACAACTATTTAAATCTGGCGAACGAGCTGTCCATGGAACTGGGCCGTTTCGAACAATCCACCTTTCAGGATAGTTATTATTTAAACATTCCCTTACATCCCTAGCATAATGAGGCGGAGCACCATCAAGTAAAATCCACATGTTACGTCGTGTCTCTAAAGATACGTTTTCAAGCAATTCTGGTAGGACTTCGTTGAGAAAGTGTAAATATAGAGCTCCATTTAAACGAGCAGGTAAAATGTATGGCCCAATAAGGTGATCACCTACAATGCGTGCCCATACATTTAGGGAAAACCGTTGTTGGAAACTGTCTTCCACTATTTCGTGTGGATTCTCATCTAACCAAATGTGGGTATTATGAGCATTAAACACCGCATCTTGCGTAAATCCTGCCTCATCAGTAGATAACAAATTCAACAGAAAAGTTGGTTGGTTATTGCACTTTTGCAAAATCCGCCAAACAGTAGAATGGGAAACGCCAATTTGTAACGCAAGTCTTTTAGTGCTAACACTAGAACTTTCCTGCACTAATTTCAAGACATGCTGTTCTACATTAAGAACCCTTCCTGCTGTTCGACGACCGCGGTGATGGTTTTGTGGTTGATACGTGCCATAATCCCGTAAACCTTGGACAGTTCTAGTAAATGTACTGTTGTTGGGAATGCGACGCTGAGGACATCGTTCTAAGTACATTTGCCTTGCCCTTAGAGCGTTTCCTTGAGCTTCCCCGTAAATTAGAACAGCATCAGTAAGTTCATTGTCTCCTCTCCTTTACATAACATGTCTTTGAACTCAAATTTTTGTTATTATCCTGCGGTACTCAAACAATTTTGGGTCAAATTTTTAATTATTATTTTCTCATATCTTAAGGGCCCCATCGCCAAAGAAATGTTTTTTCTAGTTTGTATATATCAGAATCTACCATCGGATTTAATATTTGTGCCTATTTCTGGTACGCCCTGTATATAGTGTGTTTCGCTTTTCACATTCACATCTTCCTTATTTGTTCTCCGATCGATTTCAGACTTTGGTCAATTATACTACCCTTTAAAGTGGCAATTTTAACAATTTATTAATAGTATATTAAAGAACTAGTTTCATAAGGCCTCTTCTTAACGCACGAGTTCAAGTTTGAAAAACGAGACGCGAAGCGTCGAGTTTTTCAACGAACGAGTGCGACAAGTGGTCTTATGAAACGTGTTCTTTATACTATTTTTTCTATTGAGGAAGTTTAAGAGTATTTTAAATAAATTTATGTAGAAAATTTTACGTCAAATCGATTACTAGGGAGTTTTTATAAACACTTATGGCAGCACTGACAGGTGGTTGAAACTGACATTTCAAATTCAAATCGAACTACCAACATCGTAAAAAAACAAACTAAAAACAGTACGATTATAGGCCTCCTTAACGTACTGTTTTTAAGCTAAAACAGTGCGCTTAGAACGGCTTTATAAAACCGAAATAGAAAAATTAATTTTACTACAAACTGATAGCTTACTACGATCAAAATTAAATGACAAAAATTGAATTATAGTAGTACTAGTTTAATGGAAAAAAAGTTATTAAGAAAAGCTCAGAATTACAAAAGCAGCTCTAATCCAAAATTCCACAACTTATCAGTTCCTTTCTTAAAATAAATATAACATACATGATATCCATATAATTATTACTCCTATTTTATTACAGAAAAACTTACATTAATAACAAAATAATTCTAATAAATAAAATTGTATCCCTTTTCACTAAACCCCCAATAAGTCTTACACACTTTTCGAGCCGCTTTCTGTTTTAGGCATGTTTTATTAATCCCCACAGTTAAAAGTCCAATGGTGATATATCAGCGAATCAGTGGCCAAAGAATTAAATTAAAGGGTAATTTTGGTACAATCAACCAATTTCCTGGCGGAGGCCTATCCAGTCGGTTTAAATAATTAGGTACTGCGTTCTAATGAACAAGGGGCGAAGAGCTCTGACCTTCCGTCTCGCAG